>APFE031417554.1:47221-64203 GCA_000404065.3 Pinus taeda | reverse complement strand
ACAGGTCGAAATTGAATGAGCATAAATTTTGATTTCGAACTCGAATTGAGATAAATTCTATATCATTGGAAAGTTGTTGACAAGATGAGAATGATGGTGGATCATAATTAAATTCCACATAATGCAAATATGAATTTTTTCCCAACCCCATCTTCATAACTACCCTTTGAGAGCAAGTTTAGAACACAAACCCTCCCATAGATCGAGAATCCTTAAAGGGGTGGAAGGGAGGGTGGTTACAATCACAATATGCCTAACATACCATGGTTTAGGTTTCATAAATGTGTTTATTGGGATATTGATATCATGGTGTCTCTCTTTGAATTTACTGAATGATTCTACTTGAGTCATCTCCAATAAATGTTTCACACGCTGATCATATTGGTCTTATGAAATTTGTTGCCACATCACATTTATTTTATTTTTTAAATCATGATAATTTGTCACCTAATACTCATGCACCATATCTTTAACATCTTTTGGAAGTCTATCCTTCTATGGTTGCCTGCGAATAATGACCTTATAAGCAAGTTCATCATTCTCATCTAATTACACTCTAAAATTTATATGCTTGCATAATGTTTTGGCATGGTTCCCAAAAAATCCCATGTGTGCCAACAAATACTTTGTTGTAGTCATTGGTTAAACACGAATTGCTTATATTTCTCTATGTGCAAATTGATTTCAAATGATCACGATTTTCCAATAGCTTTCATTACATTATTTAAGATTTTTGATACATCTTGTTTTTACCTTTGTCTATTTTCTTAACTTTTTTAACACCCAATAATGAAACATCTTCTCTTAAACTCTTCAACTTTATCGAACCAAATTTAAGCATGATCAAAGTCACATTGAAGATGCCCCTCTACGTGGGCTAGCCTTGCATCAAACGTATCCATGAAAAAACGTTTATCCATAAAATTTGATCAACATGATCAAAATCAAATTGAAGATGCCCCTCTATGTAGGCTAGCCTTACATTGAACTTATCCATGAAAAAAATGTTAATTCCTAAAATTTGTTCATCTTAACAAGACTCACAGTTCTAAATCAAAATTTTTATGCCTAAAAAGCTTAATGTTCATATTATTTAAAATATTATTATTAATATTGATACCATTGCCACTACCAATTACTTTTAAAATCTTAAATAATGCACTTGTATGTGAAAAAATACATTATGTTTAGAGATACACATATACATATATAGATTAAATAATTTATTCAATTCTAAAATTAATAAAAAACCTACAATAAATTGTAAATATGTATAAATTTATTTTATATAATAAATAACTTACAAATACACATGCTTGGGTCCGTTTCTCTCTATAAAGTATATTTATTTTAGTCGCTTTGGTTTCTAACAATATCTGCATCCATATTAAATTTCAAATCTTTGTCTACAGTATCATGACTTCACTTCCATCCATTTTGAGATGCAAAGTATATTTGTTTTAGTCACTTTGCTTTCCAACGATATTGCATCAATATTAAATTGCAAATCTTTATCTTCATGACTTCATTTTTATTTACAATATCACTACATCTCCATTTTATTTTGTCGTTTTTGGGTTATATTATATATCTCTTTTAATTTTCATTATGATATCAATGTAACATTATTATTTATCATAAATTAACACTTTATATATAGAATGCATTATATAATATTATTCTATATATATAATAATATTATTATTAGTATATATATTATTATTAATATATATTATATGATATATGTGGTTGGTAAGATAGAAATGAATAATGATAAAGAACATAAAACAAGATTAACATTAATTGATTACATAATATATAAGGAATTAAGCAGGAGAATCTCTTTAACCTTTATCTCGTTGATTTCTCATAAGATATTATATGTCATGTATATGTATATATGTATGTGATGTATAAACATGTGTGTGGTGATAACATGTTGATTGAAAATTATATGATGTGGCATCAATGAAGTGTATGATGTGAGGAATAATCATGGTTGTTGTGTTTCTAATGATGTAGTTGCTAAGGAAAACCACTTTATGGGAACATGATTTATAGGTTTATACTCTTCTTTCACATGAAGGCCTTGGTAAGATGGATCGCCTAAGGGGTGATTAACTAGTGAAGGGGATGCTTGATCCTAGAAGGGCGAGTACGACAAAAGAAGAAAAGAGAAGAGAAATAATTTAATTGAATCTTCTATGTGAAAGAATGAAAAGTGGATTTCTTGAGTGCCTGAAGGGTTCCTGGAGACCCCAGAAAAGAAACATGAACTCCTAGAGCCACAAAATTTGGAACATCCTTGTTCGGAAATAAGCCACCCTAGAGGTGTTGGCATGAAACCTGAGGGATTGATGGGGGTAGTAAAGGGGCACACCACTTGGGCGCAGTCTCATGGCGGGCATCAGTCTCTAGGTTGGAGGTTGTTGGGGTTTGGTACCTTGGCCTGCAAAAGGTACCGGGTATGTACCTAATGATGAATAAGTAGCTGCCCCATAAATTCAAGATCCCATCTACTCATACAAATATGTATTGATTCAATTAGCATCCATTATTTATTTTTTATGAATATACGAATTATGAATCAAAATTCTTAGGAATAGAAGACTTGTTTTGTAGATATGATTATACTATGTTTGTTTATTTGTTGGATAATGTAGGTGTATGTTAAGCAACTATGACCGTTGGGAGACATTTTACACCAGTGGAAGAAATTATGGGACATGAAGAGAATACTAGTGAAGACCAAGCATTTAATAGCAAGGTGTTTACTGTTGAAGGCAAAGGAACACCAAGGACAATGTTATTCTAATGGGAATGGGAATGTAACATATCTAGTTCCACCTCTGAATGATTAAGGTAATAATCAAGCAATGATATGTGCAGAAGGTCGAAGAGCATATGTAACAGGTTTGAAGACCGTCATATCTAGGACGGTGAGTTGAATTTATTTTGTGGGCCTGTGTGCCTATGTATTTATGTTTATAGATTTAGGGGGCTAGTATGCCCAGGTATATATATATGGCGTTTTGGTTAAGTGTTTGGAGGGTCGATATTGTAAATACACTGTAAATTTTTGTACATATATTTAAAAATAAAATAGACTGGTTGTGGAGCCCACTCTACAATAGGGAATACGTTAGTCCAGTGCAAATCCACGGTGGCAAAGGCAACAATTTGATGTGTTCAGTGTTGGAATAAAAGGACACCAAGAGCCCATGTGGCTCTAGAGGGTGCCACATGGTAGAGATAGGCCATGCATATTTAAAGGAGTTTATTTTCCTATGAATGGATGCATGTATTGTTCCTCATTCATTCAGATGGATTTATCTAGGGCATGGAGTTGGAGTGATGATTTTTTGTTATGAACTAGTTGGTATTTTTTTTTCTAAATTGGTCTACTTCTATATTGATACAAAAATGTTATTACAGAGAGGCAGATGCCTCGAGAGTTGTAGCCATGGAGTTGGCATTCTTACAAAAAACCCTTGACGTACTTACTAGAGAACCTACGTATTCACTTACATCAGGATTTGTAGTATCTGAAAACATTAGATTCTGAAACATGATAGTGACGAAAACTGACCCATATAGTGACCAAACACTGACCCTGACAGTGAGCAGGACTGACTTGTAAACATCTAGCTCTTGGATAGGTTCCAACATAAACATAAACATATACAGACACCAACATATAAGAGAATGCCACCCTCATAGTGGATACCGACATATAAAGATGACAAAGACCTGATTCAACGAGCTTACAAGCATGAAAAACTATGTATCCAGAGGGGGTTGAACTTCTATCTTTAGCAACTGACCAAAAACCAAAGGCACAGACTCGTTCAATCTTCATCCGAGGTTGATGGTTGTTCTTCTAAAATTATGCGCCCAAATTGGTCTATATCTTTGGATTCAGAAGGATGGGCCGCAGAACTAGAAGGGTCACCTCCCGCTGGTGCGTTTGGGTCAGCATTTATGTTTGAATTCAGAGTTGGCAAGCCGCCTAAATCTAGTCACTGGGAGATGTTCTGGTCTGCCCTCCAAAGTTCCAGAGGAGCCCCAGGATTAACCTCCCCCGAATCCACAACATCCTCACACATCTCGACTGTAACTGAAACGATGAAGGATGAGTTTCCAAGGGAGCAGCAAATGCAGAATCGGGTTGTATGCGAGTGAGAATGATGTGAACATTCTTCTGCTCTGACTTTCCCTCTACCCCTGCCCCTGCCACTTCTTGTAGCAGGATATCTGTTGCAATAGAGCTTTGAAGCATAAGATGAGGAGTCTGATGTGGTAGAGGAAGGTCGGCGGGAGGCTCGGCCACGAGAACTGTCCCATCTGCACCCCATTCTGGGTCGTTCTCTTGGCATTTTGTGAAGAGCAGGACTAACAAACAGAGATGGAATGGTAAGGAGACGACTGAGGAGTAAGCACCTCGAATGTAATGAAGACTGAGAGCGCTGATAACTGTCAACACCATGAACCAGAGCCGAAGGGAAGCAGGGGATGGAGTTGGCGCTTGAGGAACAGCAAGGAGCTGCCACCTCGTTGAACCTGAAAGCGCGCGGAGGAGAAACAGGAATGAGAACCAGACCAAGCGCCATCGCAGATAAATCATGTTCAAGGGAGGGCAACGTTAATGCTGCAATTAATATGATTGTGTAAAACCATGTCTTCGTCCTCCTGTAGATACATTTGGCAATTGTGAGTGGCCACTTGCCCACCCTCCACGCCACCTTCGTACACTTGAACTGACTATTCACCCGCATCCGGGATAGAATAATCCCGTTGCACCAAAGAAGTGCACTCATGTTTGAGTTGTGCATCATCTGAGTCGCAAAGAGGGCCTGAGAAGAATGGGAGCTGCTGGTTGACCCCCTGATTGGCCAATATGTTTGCTACTTTGTTGGCAGTGCACCTTATATGCTTAAAGGTGATGCTCCGGGGGGTCCTGAGCCATTCTTCAATTTGTTCCAGTCTACTGAGCAACCTCCATCTTGAGGCAATCTTAGTTGCCGAGGTGCCTATTTGAATCCTTGTGGCTGCTGTTATTAGGATAAGAGAGTCCCCTTCTACCTCAAGAGGGAAAAAGTTTTCCTGTTCTGCTATGCAAATACCTTTCCATAATCCTTCCAATTCAGCAGCGTTGTTGGTGCCTTTGCCAATTGTTCCATGATATATATGCAATACTGTGCCCATTTCGTTCCTGAAGACGCCGCCATAGCCAGTCGGCCCAGGATTTCCCTTGGCAGCCCCATCAAAGTTCAATTTGTAAGAGTTGGAAGCAGGAGGGGACCAATTGAGGGGAGAGGCGGAACTGTTTGGGGGTCTGGACTTGATTTGAGCCAAAAAGGTGAGGTCCAGGTTCCAAGCTTCCATAATGAGGCATTCCTAAGGAGAGTCTGGTAGGTCCGTGTCTTGCCAATGTCTTATAGCAAGATTTTCTTGGAGATTTTTCTTGAGAAGAAGCCACAGAGTGTCAATTGGCCTGCTGATGTTGTTGAAGACTTTGTTGTTTCTCTCCTTCCATAAGATCCAGTAAATAAATCCTGGGAGGAGGTTCCACATTGAATTGAGAAGAAGGCTTTGGAAAGGTTGCTTTGGCCATTTTCTGATGGTGTTTGTAATATCTCCCAGTCGTCTGCCCGATCTTCTGTTGCATTGGTTAATTCTCTCCCATAATTGAGTTGCTAGAGGACAAGTATCCATGAGATGCAGGATGCAAATCCACAGTGGCAAAGGCAACAATTTGATGTGTTCAGTGTTGGAATAAAAGGACACTAAGAGCCCACGTGGCTCTAGAGGGTGCCACATGGTAGAGCTAGGCCATGCATATTTAAAGGAGTTTATTTTCCTATGAATGGATGCATGTATTGTCCCTCATTCATGCAGATGGATTTATCTAGGGCATGGAGTTGGAGTGATGATTTTTTTGTTATGAACTAGTTGGTATTAAGAACATGGTTTTATAATATTAATATATAACATAGTATAATATCTATATATATATGGATGAGAAAGATCTCCAGATGCACATCAAGCTACGGGAAGAGGAAAGATATCACACGACCAATATTGGTACAATCACCTTTCAGAGGGAGTTGGGCTACCCTCTCAGGCTCAAGTATGTCATGTTTGTTCTAGGCCTAAAGAAAAATATCATCTCTATTGCAGTTTTGAAAGACCATGGTTATGATGTGATCTTCAACAAAGGAAAAACATTCCTGAGACACATAGCAACGAGACAAGTGAAGCAGATAGGGATTTGTGTGAAGAACTTGTATAGGCTAGATGTTGAATATTGTGTTGCATTAAGCACTAAGGCAAAGAAAGTGCATTGTCTCAATGTCGGTGAACTTTGGAATAGAAGAATTGGCCATTTGCATCATGGAACCTTAAATATTATACAACAAATAACCACTGACATCTCTAAAGGAGCACTTGAGTAGTAGGATGTATGCAAAGGATGTACATTGGAGAAGTACACAAAATCCACATTCCATGATCGGGACAACAAAGCACATGCAGTCCTAGAAAGGATCCACTCTAATGTTTGTGGACCTTTCTTGACAGGCTCCACTACCAGACACAAATATTTTGTCATTTTTATTGATGACTTCTCATGGAAGTGTTGGATCTTCTTCATGTAGAATAAAGATGAGACATTCTCCAAGTTCATAGAATGCAAGGCACTGGTTGAGAAAGAAACCAACAATCTAATAATTATATAGAGAATTAATTATAATATAGACAGAAACAAAGTTCCACACCAAAACCACAACCATATCACCTTGGATCTTTATTGATGTTATTCGTTGTAAAATTTAACAATGTGAAAATCTGCAGCGGTGGCTCGACCTCCTAGTTATACGAACAAGAACCTTTATTGGGTTAGCCCAACCTCATTGGTACCATCCATATTCAAGGACTTAATTTTTTAAATCATGATGATGGTTGATGGCCAGTCGTCCCTCCCAAATCATCCTTCAGTTATAGCAAATCCTCAACTCAACGACGATTAAAATCACCGCCAAGTAAAATACTATAAATTATAGCTGTGAGAGAGATGACCACTCTATCCCACTCTCTGTTAGTTTGGTCTAACATCCATGTCTAGCTCAAAACTCTCCAATCTATCTCTATAACCCATTCTATATCAGGTTTTACCCTTCTTCAAGGAGACCGACTTGTGTACCACCATGAATGGAGTTTTAGGTGCCAATATTACGTAAAGTCGGCCACTAAAAGCTAACAATGGTCTTAGAAGTCTTGAATCCCTCAACAAATCATGTAAGGCTGCGACCCATTCACAGGAAAAATTACCTTCTATCTCTTTATATTATGAAGTTCTAATAATTGAAGATGATTACAAACGAGAGTTATAGTAATAAAACAACTTTGCAAAAAATAACTAATCACAAGATTCATAAGGTAAACATCTGCCAACGCAATCTATGCATACAGTCATCTCGTAGCATATAAAGTATCTTACAGATCATGAGTATGGAAACAACTTTGTGGTGTTATGAGTCATTGAAATCATAAACACACATAGTAGCTAGAAATTATTGTAACAATAATCCTCAGGAATCAAAACATGAACATATTAGATCATACAACAATATTTAACTTAACAAGGTTGTCATAGCCTAAGATTCAAATATTCATAAATTTTATACTTATCTGAATATATTGTTATGGATGATAACTAAAGGAGAGACTTCCACTCCCCACCCAACCATAGGCCAACCACATTATAATTTTCTTGCAACTGGTCACCCCCGTGTCAGATCCAAAGTGTAAGGCGATGCTTTATTAGGGAAAATCATACCAAGTCTTGGTAAAAACCCATGAGATGGAGTTTACTATCCTAGTCGTTTAATAACTACTCTCTAGCAGTAAGCACCACAATGGCTAACTTACTTCTCTGAGTTCAATCATAGGGCTTCCTAAAATTTGATCAACATGATCATAATAAAATTGAAGATGCCCCTCTACGTAGGTTAGCCTTACATCAAACTTATCCATGAAAAAATGTTAATTTCTAAAAAAATTTCATCTTAACAAGGCTCACAATTCTGAATCAAAATTTTTGTGCCTAAAATGCTTAATGTTCATATTATTTAAAATATTATTGTAATATTGATACCATTACCACTACCAATTACTTTTGAAATCTTAAATAATGCACTTGTATGTGAAAAAATACATTATATTTAGACATACACACGTATACATAGATTAAATTACACACATATACATATATAAATTAAATAATTTATTAATTCTAAAATTAATAAAAAACTTACAATAAATGGTAAACATGTGATCTATATAATAAATAACTTACAAATACACATGCTTGGGTCCGTTTTTCTCTATAAAGTATATTTGTTTTAGTCACACTGCTTTCCAACAATATCTGCATCCATATTAACTTTCAAATCTTTGTCTACAATATCATGACTTCACTTCCATCAATTTTAAGATGCAAAGTATATTTGTTTTAGTCACTTTGCTTTCCAACGATATTGCATCAATATTAAATTGCAAATCTTTATGTTCATGAATTCATTTTTATTTGCAAGATAACTACATGTCCATTTTATTTTCTCCTTTTTGGGTTATATTATATATCTCATTTTAATTTTCATTATGATATCAATCTAACATTATTATTTATCATAAATTAAAGAATACATTATATAATATTACATACATATATATATATAATTAGGATATATATTATTATTATATATATATATGATATAGTGTTATATGATATATGTTGGTAAGATAGAAATGAATAATGATAAAGACCATAAAACAAGACAAACATGATGTTGATTACATAATATATAAGGAATTAAGTAGGAGAATCTCTTTAACCTTTATTTTGTTGATTTCTTATAAGATATTATATGTCATGTATATGTATATATGTATGTGATGTATAAACATGTGTGTCGTGATAGCATGTTGATTGAAAATTATATGATGTGGCATCAATGAAGTGTATGATGTGAGGAATAATCATGGTTGTTGTGTTTCTAATGATGCAGTTGCTAAGGAAAACCACCTTATAGGAACATGCTTTATAGGTTTATACTCTTCTTTCACATGAAGGCCTTGGTAAGATGGATCGCCTAAGGGACTGTTAACCAATGAAGGGGATGCTTGATACTAGAAGGGCGAGTACGACAAACGAAGAAAAGAGAAGAGAAGAAAATAATATAAGAGAAGAGAAATCATTTAATTGAATCTTCTATGTGCAAGAATGAAAAGTGGATTTCTTGAGTGCCTAAAGGGTTCCTCGAGACCCCAGAAAAGAAACATGAACTCCTAGAACCACAGACTTTGGAACATCCTTGTTCTGAAATAAGCCACCTTAGAGGTGTCGGCATGAAACCCGAGGGATTGATGGGGGTAGTAAAGGGGCACACCACTTGGGTGCAGTCTCATGGGGGGCATCAGTCTATAGGTTGGAGGTTGTTGGGGTTTGGTACCTTGGCCTGCAAAAGGTACCGGGTATGTACCTGATGATGGATAAGTAGCTGCCACATAAATTTAAGACCTCATCTACTCATACAGATATGTATTGATTCAATTTGCATGCATTATTTTTTATGAATATATGAATTATGAATCGAAATTCTTAGGAATAAAAGACTTGTTTTGTAGATATGATTATACTATGCTTGTTTATTTGTTGGATAATGTAGTTGTATGTTAAGAAACTACGACCGTTGGGAAACATTTTACACCAGTGGAAGAAATTATGGGACATGAAGAGAATACTAGTGAAGACAAAGCATTTAATAGCAAGGTGTTTATTGTTGAAGGCAAAGGAACACCAAGGACAATGTTATTCTAATGGGAATGGGAATGTAACATACCTAGTTCCACCCCTGAATAATTAAGGTAATAATCAAAAAATGATATGTGTAGAAGGTCGAAGAGCATATGTAACAGGTTTGAAGACCGTAATATTTAGGATGGTGAGTTGAATTTATTTTGTGGGCCTGTGTGCCTATGTATTTATGTTTATAGATTTAGGGGGCTAGTATGCCTAGGTATATATATGACATTTTGGTTAAGTGTTTGGAGGATCGATATTGTAAATACAGTGTAAATTGTTGTACATATATTTTAAAAATAAAATAGACTCGTTGTGGAGCCCACTCCACAATAGAGAATATGTGAGTCTAGTGCAAATCCACGGTGGCAGAGGCAACAATTTGATGTGTTCAGTGCTGGAATTACATGACACCAAGAGCCCACGTGGCTCCATAGGGTGCCACATGGTAGAGATAGGCCATGCATATTTAAAGGAGTTTATTTTCCTATGAATGGAGGAATGTATTGTTCCTCATTCATTCAGATGGATTTATCCAGGGCATGGAGTTGGAGTGATGATTTTTTTGTTATGAACTAGTTGGTATTAAGAACATGGTTTTATAATATTAATATATAACATAGTATAATATCTATATATATATGGATGAGGAAGATCTGCAGATGCACATCAAGCTAGGGGAAGATGAAAGATATAACACAACCAATATTGGTACAATCACCTTTTAGAGGGAGTTGGGCTCCCCTCTCAGGCTCAAGGATGTCATGTTTGTTCTAGGCCTAAAGAAAAATATCATCTTTGTTGCAGTTTTTAAAGACCGTGGTTATGATGTGATCTTCAACAAAGGAAAAACATTCCTGAGACACATAGCAACGAGATAGGTGAAACAGATCGGGATTTGTGTGAAGAACTTGTATAGGCTAGATGTTGAATATGGTGTTGCATTAAGCACTAAGGCTGAGAAAGTGCATTGTCTCAATGTCGGTGAAATTTGGAATAGAAGAATTGGCCATTTGCATCATGGAACCTTAAATATTATACAACAAATAACCACTGACATCCCTAAAGGAGCACTTGAATAGTAGGATGTATGCAAAGGATGTATGTTGGGAAAGTACACAAAATCTACATTCCATGATCGGGACAACACAACACATGCGGTCCTAGAAAGGATCCACTCTGATGTTTGTGGACCTTTCTTGACAACCTCCATTGCCAGACACAAATATTTTGTCATTTTTATTGATGACTTCTCACTGAAGTGTTGAATCTTCTTCATGCAGAAGAAAGATGAGACATTCTCCAAGTTCATAGAATTCAAAGCAGTGGTTGATAAAGAAACCAACAATCTAATAATTATATAGAGAAGTAATTATAATATAGATAGAAACAAAGTTCCACACCAAAACGACAACCATATCACCTTGGATCTTTATTGATGTCATTCGTTGTAAAATTTAACAATGTGAAAATATGCAGCGGCGGCCTGACCTGCTAGTTATATGAGCAAGGACCCTCGTTGGGTTAGCCCAACCTCATTGGTACCATCCATATTCAAGGACTTAATTTTTTAAATCATGATGATGGTTGATGGCCAGTCGTCCCTCCCAAATCATCCTTTAGTTATAGAAAATCTTCAACTCAACGACGATTAAAATCACCGCCAAGTAAAATATTGTAAATTATAGATGTGAGAGAGATGACCACTCTATCCCACTCTCTGTTAGTTTGGTCTGACATCCATGTCTAGCTCAAAACTCTCCAATCTAGCTCTATAGCCCATTCTATATCAAGTTTTACTCTTCTTCAAGGAGACCCACTTGTGTACCACCATGAATGGAGTTTTAGGTGCCAATATTACGTAATGTGGGCCACTAAAAGCTAACAATTGTCTTAGAAGTCTTGAATCCCTCAACAAATCATGCAAGGCTGCGACCTATTCACAGGAAAAATTGCCTTATATCTCTTTATATTATGAAGTTCTGATAATTGAAGATGATTACAAACGAGAGTTATAGTAATAAAGAAACTTTGCAAAAACTAACTTATCACAAGATTCATAAGGTAAACATCTGCCAACACAATCTACGCATAGATTCATCTCGTAGCATATAAAGTATCTTACAGATCATGAGTATGGCAACAACTTTGTGGTGTTATGAGTCATTGAAATCATAAACACACATAGTAGCTAGAAATTATTGTAACAATAATCCTCAGGAATCAAAACATGAACATATGAGACCATACAACAATATTTAACATAACAAGGTTGTCATAGCCTAAGATTCAAATATGCATAAATTTTATACTTATCTGAATATATTATTATGGATGATAACTAAAGGAGAGACTTCCACTCCCCACCCAACCATAGGCCAACTACATTATAATTTTCTTGCAGTTGGTCACCCTCGAGTCAGATCCAAAGTCTAAGGAGATGCTTTATTAGGGAAAATCATATTGAGGCTTGGTAAACACCCATGAGATGGAGTTCACTGTCCTGGTGGTTTAATAACTACTTTCTAGCAGTATGCACCACAATGACTAACTTACTTCTCTAAGTTCAATCATAGGGCTTGACCTAAGGTCCAGATGGCATATTTCTAAGTTCAAAGTGTTTTAATCCACTGTTCAAGTGGTTTAAGAGTTTCCTTTTCATAGCAAGCAACACAGGGGTCTATATTCCATTATGTAGGTGGTTTAATAGTTGTCTAGCAAGCACTACATTGGCTCAAATTTTCCTATCATAGTTGTTTAACATCTACCTTTTCATAGTAAGTACCATAGGGGTCTATAGTCCAATATCTAGGTGGTTTAATAACTCTCTAGCAAGCACCATAGTGGCTCAGATTGCCCTATCCAAGTGGTTTAATAGTTATACAACAAGCACCACAATGATTTGGTCATCCACCGAGCTTCTCACTGACCACACAGGCTTAGACAAATAGTCTAATGGTCTAAAATACACATTAATACAGGGAATATCACCCAAAATAATCGAGCACTAACCTTAGACACAACTCCAACACTACTCCTTTGCTTTCACTCCATTCATCCTTGCATTCAATTAGACGTTCTCTACTTCTCCAATCTCTTTTTCCTTAAAGCCGAGCCCCGTCTTTTCTCCTGAGGAAATAACTCACCTCGGTCTTGATCCAAAAGTGAGGAACATGGATGAGCATTGTTCTCTACCCATGTGCCCAATCCCTTTTCTTCAATTTTTGTCAACACCAGTGGTTGAGTGATTAGGAAAGGTGTTGAAGAATTTAATGCAGCTAATTACGAGATGCTCATGGGACACAGCAAGCCCTCCCCCTCAGGCTTTGGATTTGTGTGTCCACTCCTTTACTCAACCACAATCGCATTACATCTCACGTTGGTGATGTTGTAACCAGAAGAAAAATCCTAGTTGTAGGGAGTCAGTGCCTAGGATATCTTTCAGAACTCCATGAAAATTTTGAATATTAGTTGGAGTTGTGTTGATAAAATGTAATAACTTTTTTCTAGTTCAAAAACTCATTATTTTCAACCAGAATAGCCAACATTTACAGGTTTGTAGTCTTTATAATTAAATGGGATGGAAAGAAGAAAAATGAGAAGAGGTAGGGTTTAATAACTTAAGCAACCAAGAATTTAAGCTTTAACCCACGGAATAAAATAATGAATGGAATAAGAAAGAGAGATTTAGAATAGATATTTTAAAAGGGTGGAGTGCCCACTAAGGTGCTTAATTAAGTCATAGGTACCATTTGTAACACAACGTAATATAGGTAAATATGCGATTTTTTTAAGAAAACATTCTTCTACATACACCTATTTCAAGAGAAGAAAGCCACAACATGAAATAATAAAGACACAAGTGGAAACAAGATATATACTGCAACTTTCCTTTAAAAATTGGAATCAAACTATTTTTTTATTAACTTGTTTTTGATATATTTTTCATTACATAACCATCAAAACTCGAAAGCTTCCAACACCCTCTTAGTTATGACTTTTCACTTTTATATTTGCCCTCAAAGTTTGTCTAATCAATTATAAAACTTATTCTTTTTAATAATTATAAAAACTCTCTTTAACAATTATAAAAGGGTTTATAATAATGAGTCTTTAAAGTTTGATGACTCATAATATAAAGTTTTAATAAATTTTAAAATTATATAATATTAAGTCACCATTATATAAAATTGAAGTCTCGCCGCCCCTTTTATAAAACCTTCACATTATACGTCATAACATGTTTTAGGTGTTTTCGTTAACCGATAATAAAAATATATATAAAATAACATTTAAAATGGGGTGGAGGGTCATGTAGGCCCCAACAAAAACCATTGGTGGTTTTGAGCCCCCTCCCCCCCGCCTCCCACCAAATGGGGTAGAGGGTCATGTAGGCGCCAACCAAAACCATTGGTGGTTTTGAGCCCCCTTGCCCCCTCTTTTGGTGAAATTTGGGGTGGGGAGGGGGGATTTCATTCAATATGGGCCATAGATTTCATGCATGGGAAGTTTTAGCAAACAACTCCTTTGAGCCGCCCCTCATCCCCCTTCTTAAACTTCAACGGGGCATGGGTTGCTCATTCTGTTGATTTGACTGGTCAACTAGGTATACACCATTTTGGGTCATTGATTGTCCATATATCCTACCCATGTTATACATTAATTTTCACACTCCCTGTCTCACACCCTGAGTTGTCGTACTTTTCCCAAATGTCGCAAAGTGAAAAAAGTTGTCAATGAATTCACCATGAAAAACCTTGATTAGAGCATCCCTGAAGAAAAGAAGAAGAAATGCCTTGAATTAATTCTGGAAGAGCTTGTCAAAAAACCCTATTTTCAAGCCCAATGCTACTTTTAGCAGGCAAACCTGTGCTACTACCCTTTGGTCTAACTAGTCACTAGCACTGGAAGCATGACTTTAGATAGCAAAATCTACGTGTATCCTCTTCAAGTTGTTTCTTCAAAAATGGAGCAGAAGCTTCTCTTATTAGAAGCCTCGAGAACGATGAGTTGGTTATTTTTGAACAAGGATATGGTCGAGTTCTCCCATTTTGAGTCCTTTATGCTACCTTTGGGGATCTTCCCCTTAAGATGTAGACCTTCTTCCCCCTTTTGCGGATCCCTAACTCCCTATCCTTCCCTATAAATGCATTCCTTTACACCCTCAAATGGTTGGTCATACTAGATTGGTCATGCTGTTGCTAAATTGTGCCTAATTGTTTCCAATTCACGAAGGAGAAAGGAGAGCTTGAGAATTTTTGGCTTGGACTTGGAACCCCATCCCAAAGGAAGATTCCAACTTCAAGGCAGTGGTTGTATGCTTCCCTCTTGTGTTTATTATTAATACAATGCATGTTTACTTTCCATAAGTGTGTAAATGACTATTTCCTTAATATGATGCTCCTTGATCTATCATATAGTTTACATTAGAATATATATGCTATGTTTTTACTTTGTTTTCTTTGTTTGATCTCTCTTGCAGGTATTCATTCACAACAAAATAGTGAGGATTGAGCTTGGAAGTGAGGAGACCGAGATTGACATCGAAAAGAAACCGCATAAGAGTGAGGTAGGCCATCTTTTCTCTCTCGTGTCATTTTGACTTAAACTAGGATAGCTTTGCATGTATTTTTTTCGGTTTTTACTAGATCCATTCATTAGACTAGAGGGATTGCTTCCATCCATAGAAGGGATTGCATAGATAAAAAATTGGCGACTCCACTAGGGAGCCTATAGCCCTTTCAATCCTCCTTTTGCATTTAGCCTTCTTGTTTAGTTTTTCCAACCATTGAATGACCCTTTGTTTTGATTGATTTTCAGTCTGTACTCTGAATTGCTGGTGTCTTAGGGTATTAGGTCTAGAGTTTCTTCTTGAGTCTTTCTTGTTTTTCCTAAAATTCCTCAATCAATGTGTGTTTTATCAGTGACAGTAACACTGTTAGCACCTATTTTTCCCTGTATAGTCGCGCTAAATACCCTATCTTCCACTGTCTACCAGTGCTGAAGACCATCATAGGTTTTGCTATGAAAAGCAGTTCTGTCAGCATGAGGTTTGCTATGAAAAGTAGCACTGATGACCCTGTCAGTACGTGTTTTGCTATATAAAGTAATGTTAATCCTTGAATATGAGAATTTTTTGGGTCTCTACTAAAAACTCTAGTGCGTCCTGGTCTCTGAGGTCTCTTCTCGGCTTTATTTGCATCAATTTTTGTCTATATGCATCTAATTTCTTTGTGGGATGCAAAAGATTGTCTCTTGCTTGTAGTGGTAAAAAATCAGATTTTGAATGAGTTTTTCAAGTTTTGAGTCAATTGAGATATTTGTTTACTACCTGTGTGCTTTAGAATTATTGATTGTTCTGTTAATTAAATAGTGATTTCTCTTTTGCATTGATTAAAGAAATCGATTTTGCATTGAATTAGTCTTTATTTCGAAAATTTTATTTTTCGTTAAAATTGCATTAGATCACTTGCATGAAAAGATATTTTTTGGAATTAATTATTGGAAATAGATCACATTTTTAAATAATTGAAAACTAAATGGTGCATTAGTTGGATTAAATCATTTAAATAAAAAAGAAAAGCATAATTCATATAAATGCATCTTAGGAAAAGTGAAAATATTTTTTACTTTTTGGCATTGCATTTGGAAAGCGAAAGTGAAAGTTAGTAGAGGGCATTTTGTTCACTTCATTTTGTTTGATGAATTATTGATTGAAACCTCTTCCTTTGATTAGTCTAGCTTTCATTGAATCAAGAAGTTTCTTTTTATCATATAACTGCATCTTAGGTGTTCAAGTGACATCGCTTTGAGCCATAAAATTGAAACATAATTTAAGATAAATTTAAAATTTACCTCAAGTAACCTAAGGAGAAATTTTCATTAGCGAAAAATATTTAGAGATCTAGGCTAGAGACGTGTTCCGACGTCATTAAACGTAGGAGTTGTCATTATTTTCCAGCGTTGTATCTTGGGGTGAAATCTCATTCCATGTACGGAAGTGTATAGGATCGTCCTCCAGTACTTTTGGGTATATCAGAGGCGCTCCACACATGGTAAGTATATGAGAACACTCTCATCGAATGGTTACGCATTAGACAACACTACTAATAATATTATT
>APFE031417554.1:4284-15523 GCA_000404065.3 Pinus taeda | reverse complement strand
ATATATGTTATACTATTATTATTATGTGAGATTGCATTTTCTAAATTTGACTCAAATTCAAAAGTTGTCCCAAGTTTCAAGCACGAGTATAAACCTTTGTCTGGTGTTTTGGGGACCGAGCCCTGGCATTAAAGCAATGTCGTTGGCCTTCAACGTATTAATTCTGAATGTAGAGAATGATATCTGACATGAGACTGCTCGATCTCCCAATTACTAAGTTGTCCACTCATTTCTACTTTCACGTTACAGGGTTAAAAAATAGCATTGCTGATGATGATGGTGGTGGTGGTGGTGGTTAACATCCACTGAGACCAAAATTGGTCTATCTGACCTATAATTTTCTTAGTATCTAATTGTTTGGCTCCTCGTCTTTTTTGGAGAGATTGGTGTTGTAGCTTTCTTTTTTTTTCTCTACGGTCTTCCAACTTTCTTTATCTTGCATCTCCTTCATCTCTTCTGGTTCTTGGGGCATTGGTTTCTTAGCTTCGCAATCTATTGTGTTCATCCTTTTGAAGATAGGCGAAGAAGAAGTTTGGTCTAGGAGATCTACTTTGCTGTTAAATGAAGATTTATTTTGTGCGGTATTCGAATCCTCGTAACTGTTGATGCTTGAAGGGTTGTCAAGTTCACTATTTTGTTGATGGGCAGGGATTTCCCCCTACTTGTCTTGATAGTTGTTTCTTTCTTGCCTGATTTCTTGTGATTCAAAGTTATCTCGAGAGTATTCTTCTTTGATGACAATGTAGTGTTATTTTTGTGCTCCTTCCCACCATGTAGATCTGTGGTGATTTTTTCTTGCAAAATTTTCCTAGGAGGCTTTTGGGCAATTTTTGGTTAGGTGGCCTATCTCAAAGCAAGATCGACATATGAAGAGGACACTTTCATAATCGAGTTTCTGGTTCCACACATAGTCTTTTCTTGTTAGGTGTATTTCAGCTAGGAAGCCGGTGTTGAAGTCCATTTCCACATAGATGTGTGCATAGGCGGTTCTGGCATATTCCTTTGTTTCTGGGCACTTGTAGTAAAATTTCCCAATTGCATTTCCAATGGCTTGTAGCGAAGAGAAATTCCAGAGATGCAAGGGTAGGTTTGGCAATCTCACCCAAACTGGTGCTGAGGTTATGACTGTTGTTGAGGGATCAAATGATGGGTTCCATGGCCTCATGAATAGACCTGATTTTTCCCAGAACCAAGGTCTGGAATCTAGAATACATTGTCTGCTTTTAGGGTTTTCAAAATCTACTATAAAGAAACCCTAACACAAGGGTAGATATTAATTGCATCAGGAATTAGAGGCTTCCATACCTTTGAGATCCAACTATGGAGAGCTGTCAGCCGTGGCCAAAAACCATTGAATCAATAGATTAGGGCATTTTCAGAGAACTTCAAGGCTTCATCGAGTGAGACCTAGACCACCTGGCTATAATCCTATCATGTATGTCAATATTCTTTATTATGCCTCTTGACATGATGAAACTATATCTGATGGAAATTCGAATTCATATGCCTCTTGACATGATGAAACTCTACCTAATAGAAATTCGAATTCATATGCCTCTTGACATGATGAAACTCTACCTAATAGAAGTTCTCATTTTGCATTTTTATCTTTTGTAAAATTGGAAATTGAACATTGATAGATTTTTCTTTTAATTTCAACCACTTGTTAGATGATTGATGATAGAATCCCCAAATACATCAAGTGTCTGATATTTTTAAAACTGACTAACTCTAATACTTACTGCAATACCAAATATTCAACTTAGTTATTTGTAACACTCCCCTGACCTCAATCCTATTGAAACTCTTTTTTTAAATCAAAGTTATAAATGATCTCTCTCCTACCTCTCTTAAAATTTTTATATTTTTCTGAAATAAAATAAATTACAAAATTTCCAATCACTATTAAATCAAAATCATAAATTCATTTTAACTTCGAATTAAAAAAATAGAATTATTGCAGAATCAACTTTCTAACCATCATAAACCTTTCTTAATTTGAATCGTCCAGTGAACATTATATTCTAAAAGATAATTTGGGATGTATAACATATTTATCCTTTATAAAAGAATTTCCAAAAATTGATTATATAATTTATCACTTTTTGAATTTTTTTTGGTTCCAATATGTGTTTATTTCAAAGTTATATAATGGTTTTTTTACTTTCAAGTACATGTTAAAATGATAGTTTACGACCAAATATGCATACACATTTAAAACAAGTATTTATAAGTTTTGATGTGAATGGATAATATAATCACGTTCACAACTTCTCAATTTTTTGCCATACCATTAAATTCTAGTATGCCCTCTCTTATAATAAAAAAATATTTAGACATATTTAAATCTTTTATTTATTTATTTATATATAAATAAAAATAATATTTATAAGTCTATTGTGTGTAGATTAGATAAGTGATATAATGTTTTGTTAAAACACTTTATGAAGTAGAGGTTACTGGTTTGAAATTTTTTAGGTAAAAATTTAGCTATGCTAAAGGCTGGAGGGGTCTAGACAGAGTGTGGTCTCTAAATGATTTTGATGACTTAAATACTCTTGGGTAGCAGTTATTCAAACCATAAATTAAGTGTGCTAGTAATCTTAGGACTCATAATCTAGCAAACAAAAAAAATAGAAAAAACCCAGTTTTTTTTATAAATTTTAATTTTAATTGATAATATATGCATCAATTTTTCATTTTTTCATCATAACATTGAATTCTAGCATATTGACTTTATTTATCCGTCTTTAAAGGATTATATAACTTTCTTTAACTCATGATTTTGAATTTAATAAATAATAAAGTAATGTATTTTATAAATAGTTTTTTTATTTGAATATATAAATAATATTTATTATTTTAAGTATATTTTTAAAAATGTGAGTATTTTTCTATATGGCAAAAGATGAACTGTTTTTTTAGTAGTTTGTTAGCTAAAAAACTAGAAAATAGTTTATTGCAAAATAGACTATATAAGTTTGAGTTCCATATATATATATATATAATATTATATATATATTATATATTTTTTTTCCTAAAAAAATTAAAATTTTTTATAGATAATGAAAAATTACATTCTATTGATGCATCATTGTGCATTTTTAAAATCTTAACTCTAAATATTATTGTCGTTGCCATTATGGATATTGTGTTGTCCTAGATGGAAACCTACTTGACAAATATGTCCTTAATGTCAACTTGGTTATAATATAACTAATGTGGATGACACAAAGGGTACAAGTATTGTAGATATGAGAAAGTGTGTTGGCACCCTTGGTACAAGCTTCACTTCAAAAAAAATGGAAATGGTGAAGTTTTGAAAAGTATGCATGATCCCTATGAAAAAGAGCCATGTACATACGCAGGTTATATGAACAAAATTCACATACGAAACCATGGAAAATAGGTAACGAGGAGATATTACCATGGTAATTTCCCGTAGTATTGTGACGACAACGTCTATTTGATCCCTCAATAATTACTAACATCATTACCAAGGCATTTTCCTGTGATATTGGCAAAGGAAAAAGCTATATAAGGAAAAGGAGATCAAGGAGCTAAGTGTGCAATGTAATAGTTTATTCTTGTGTGATTTGATTTGGAATAGTGTGCACTAGGGGGCAAGGAGAAGGCTTAGATATGAAAGATATGAAGTATGTGTTTGATTGATTAGATTGTTGCAAAAGTTTTATGTTTGTGTAGTTAACAATGCTAGATTTGTGTTCATAGTGGTGGTATGAGCTAAATGTGTTTACAGTAATATGTGACTTTGACAGTGAAGTACGTGAAATGTGTGTTGTGTCTGCAAAGATGATTTGATTCAGCGATTTAAGATTTGTATGTAGGTTTTCTTCTGGGTAGTTATGTACATACGCAAATGTTTTTCATATTATACATGTCTATATTATGAGATGTGTTTTTCAGTGCATTGAAATCTATATACAGATGTTATACATGGTAAACGTGTAGACGCATAGATTTGTTTTATGGAAGTTGTGTATATGCTCTAGGGTTTGCAATTGCTGCTTGGTGATGACATTTGATTAAGTTTGTTTTATTTTTTGTTGTTCATCAATGATGTCTTGATTAGAATAATTGATATTTGACCGTGTTAATTGATGGTTGGTTACTGAGAGGTGACTTGGCTTGGTATGGCATGACAATATTAACAATGTTGATTATTTATACTTTTTGATCTTGTTTAGTGACTATTAATTATTATAATTCTACAGGTTCTATTTATAGTAAATTAAATAGAAAGGAATAAAACCTAATAAGAATTATACTATTAATATTATTATCAATATTATAAGATATAAATATAAAATATTATAATATTAGTAATATATATTATTTATAATTAGATCATTATAATGATATTATATAATATAATTATAATATATTATAATTTAGCTATTATTATTATTATATATTAGTTTAAGGGGTCTACGAACTAGTAATTCAACCCATTGACTTTTGGGGTTCTAGAGCGTTTTTACCAACCGTAGCTCTAGGGACTACTAACTCAACCCACCAAGTGCTCCAGAGTGTTTGTCCCAACCTTCTGCTCCTAGAACTAGTAACTTAACCCAAGTTGTTTTAGGGCTTCCATAGCATTTGTTCCAACCCACAACCATTGGGAACCTAAGCGCCAATAAAAAAAAAAAAAATGGAAAACCCACAAAACCATGGATTTCTAGGAAATGGAAAGGCAAGGCTAAAACCACTATCAATCCAGGAAAATATACATGCCAATGAACCAAAGAATCACACACATATGTCATGCATCCAAAAGCCAACAAGGAAATCACACCTGCAACCTGTTACATGCAAAGCAATCCCGTTGTAATTGTTGATAGGAGTTGTCTATAAATGCGACTTTTTGGAGATTCCGGTGAACGGAATCCGGCGGAGAAAATGAGGTTAAATCTTGATTTTAGCAGTTAAAATGGTTTTTTTTAACTGCATATTTTGGATTCAGCGCCTTGAAAAACCTGGGAGCGTTTGATCGTGCAGAAACTAGCTAATCAAAAACTTGGGATCCAATGAATTGCTACTTGGATTTTGACCGGAAAATCCGCTGGAAAAAGCTTTCAAAAGTCCGCGTTATAGACTACTGCATTGTGATACAACTGTTTCCTTAATATATATTAATATATTAATATAATAATTATTAATATAATATATATATATATAATATATATATATATATATATATATATATATATATAGTATATATATATATATATATATATATATATATATTATATATATATATATATATATATATATATATATATTATATATATATTATATTAATTATGTCGTAAGGCGTTCCTCTTTGAAAAAGGCTCCCTAAATGCCACCTTGCACTATTTTGCACATTTAGATTTAATGTTAGACGATTGAACAATAGTCAACCGTATTAATAATTAGTTAGTAGTTTTAGGTTGATATTTAGTTAATAGTTAATAATAATTAAAGAAATTTAACTCTGGAGGTTGGATTGAACAAGAAGTAAAATAGATCTTCAATTCATGGAGAAGCAGCGCCGCGAAGAGACTAGCAAGCTGAGTTGAGAAGCAACCCCGTGAAGAGAGTTGCAGACTATAGTTACGAAGGTATGCTAACATGCTATAGCTTTGGAGATTCATTTAGTTTATTTTATTGTATATAACACTACATTACGAGCCCTGCAATGTTGAAAAAGTAATCTTTACAGTACATAGCCGGAGAAGTACATCATACCACTTTGTATGGGCCAATTTACTAGATTCTACTTCAACCCAATTTCTGCAAGATCTCCATTTCCATTGCTACCCTAAAAAAATCTCTCGTGAGGCTTAGATGGGTCAAGCACTCAGCGTTTGATCATATAATCGAAAGGGATGTTGATTTGAAAGTTGTTTGCATGCTCAAAGACATTGTCAAAAACACCCGCATAAGTCATTACCAACAACTACGGTTTCCAGGAGGTAGAAGGAGTTGGGTCTAACCTTCCAAGTGCTGAGGTTTATGAGAAGATACCGTAGATTTTTTATGGAATTTTCTTGTCCTAAATATGATATCCCAATGTTTTGGATTGACCAAGGAGGCCCTTGAATTTGACAAATAAGAGCAGAGAATCCATGAACATAATTCATGAGACCCTATGAAGAGATTCTGCAAGCTTCCCATCAAACCTGTAATCCGTGTTTCGAATGCTGAATCATTGTTGGAATCCATGAAAAGCCTCTTAACCTATACATGTTGTAGAGCTCCTCTTACTTCTTCGTTCATCGATGAATATTCTTTCATCAAATGCACTTGGCCCAACTTTATGTTTTCGCTCTTCAACAATTTTCAACAATGTGTTAAAAGATGCACTTTGCCAAGCTTTACATTTTGGCTCTGTAACAATTTTCTTGATTGCGACAAGTTTCAAGAAAGTGATAAAAGATACACTTGGCCTAGCTTTACGTTTTTGCTCTGCAACAATTTTCTTGATTTTGACCATTTTTAAGAATGTGATCAAATATTGGAGTGAAATGGTTGATCAGTTTGTCTCGGGATTGAGATTTCTTCGTGAGTTTCGTTTGTGTTGTTGGGAAGAAGTAGAGTTTCTTTTGTTGGAAGGCTCTCAATTTGGAATGAGCGCTGACATTTTGGCTATTATAAGTAATCTTTTCTTTCACCATAGTTGTCATGAAATTCATAATAAATATAGAATTAATAATAAAATGGAATGCTAATTAAAATTTTACTAAACAAAATTTAACGAAGAAGAGCAGAGAAGCAATGAACATAATGCAGGAGACCTCTATGAAGAGATTCTGCAAGCTGCTCATGATGACCCGCAGCAAGAAACTTCCATTGAAGAGCAAAGAGCCATTGAAGTGGGATTTCGGTCTGCCATGTGATTATGTAAATACCTTGATCCAAAAGTATAGAGATTAGTATAGCATTGTAAATATGCAAGATGAGCACCCAGGGTTGAAGCATTTGAGATGGAATGATGAGCTTGTTATATCTGCCCTCTAGAAGTAGGTTGATGATGATGTCGTAGGTGGAAACCAATTGACTTACAGGAACTTCAAAACCCAAGTGCACTTGACTTATGAGATGAATATAAGTCAATTTTCCAAAGAGGTATAGATGCCTAAACAAGCTGATTTCATGGATGGAGGAATGGCAGAGGCTCCCATATGTATCTCCTTACGAGGATCCTTCCAATCTTGATCCTAAGGGTCATGTAATGGAGAATCGTGTTGTGAGTGTCTATCACGAGCTTCTGAGCCTTATTATTCATAATAAAATTCAGAGAAACAATCTAAATTTCTTTTGTGAGGATATAAGTTTCCCTGAGAGGTTTACGAAGCTTTTCACGCAGTATCCAGGAATATTTTATTATTCTCTAAAATGTTCTACCTCAACAATGGTGATCAAAGAGGGATATCAAAATGGTCAAGTAGTGGAGCAACATACTCCTCTGAGTTTGAGAAAGAAGATATCCTACTTGATGAGGAAGGGGATATTACCCAATAAGAAGGACTCAAACAAGAGAGCAGTGGATGTTCTAGAGCACAAGATTGACAAACTACCATATAGGGATGGTGGAGTCAATGGCCATCGATATGAGGAAGAAGGATTTTCTGACAGGAGTATTTGAGTAGGCTATGATACTTTTGATGACTGTGAGTGTAATGACAGAGATTTTTGAGAACCTAGAGGATGATATATTGGAATTTTTGGCAATTTTGCAAGTATATGCGACTGCTCAAGGTGTCTGCATTTTTCTTTGCATTCACTGTATGGTGAAAATATACCTTTATGATTGGATTATATCAGGTATAGTGGCTTTGTTGTCAAAATAGGGGAAAATGGGTCAATAAAGGATACATTTTTTCAATGTAGAAAATACAAAATAATGTTGAAAAATTTCTTTGAGAATTGTACATGCTTACATTCTCAAGGCATATAAGCTTCAAATGTTGATGAATTTGTCATGGAATCATTTCTCATGCTTATAAGATGTGGTTTGCAGGGAAATCACTATCTAATGTGGTTAACATGCATTAGCTGTGTTGTTTGAGAACCACAAGAGTTACTAAACATGGGGCCATATTACCGATCATGCACCAAAAATAAAGGAGCACCTGCAATTCTACATGGAGCTCAATGGTCTCCACGCATAGGTTAATAAAAATGTAAAACAATTCTTATTAACATTTGACATGAAAATTTGTCATAAACCTTGCTTTCATACATTATATTTCAATGATATTTTTATATTATAATTAAAAACTTATAAATCATATTTTTCTAGGAAGAAACGTTAGGAAAAATATTCAAGATGTTCCTCTCATTTTCTATTTTCTTTCATTAACTCTGGTTTTCTCACAACAAACTATTCATGAATTTCAACATTACCTTAGCAAAGGATAATAACAATCATTAATGCTAATCATGAATTAGAATAGATATATAAGTTCAAAAAATATCCTATATAAAGAAATAGGATGATATCATTACAACATAGTTCAAACTTTAAGTCTCCTTTATAGCCTTAAGGTAAGAACATGTATTTGGACATCTACTACATTGTATTAATCATTAGTATAGATTCATTTTAACCATCAATTTAGAAAAGTCTTACAAGGATAAAATCTTTTGAGGTGTAAACATCTTTTTAGAGTGCAAAACTTGAAAAATAAGTCACTTTAAGAGATTTTGTCTATCTCGCCACTTCATATATTTGTGTTTAAGACAAATGTATGTTCGTTAAACACACACATTGTTTAATTGTAGTTTTTAATGCACAAATATATTGAATGCCTTGAAGATCCCCTTGGATTGTGTAGAATACATATTCACATACATTGTTTAATAGTAATTTTTAATATATACATAATTGACATTGAAATATTTTACTTTAATAAGATATTTTTTATGAATCACATTGTTTGTATTAAAAAAAATTAAACTTGTAATTCCTTAAATATTTGCTAGATTTAATTTGTATGTGATGAACCTATGGTCTCAGGGTGTTGCATCAAATCCTAGCATTCCAACCAGGTATGAAACATTGGTCCATCTTAAAAATTTTGGAATAGATAAGCACTAAAGGCTCGAATGTTGGTTGTGATGATGAGGTGAACGGGTGTTTTTATAGGAAATGCTAATTATAAAAAACAATAGAGTGCTTGGTGATGTGCTTGAAAATAATTGAAGATTATTCCCTTTTCCTAACACTTCTTGTAGGATAGAATATGGATATTTTACCAAATACAAGAGAGGAACTTACAACAAATGGTGGAGTTTCTCATTCCAGAACACAAGAAGGGTCTTTCAAATATGGAAAAATCAACGGGAAATAGTCTTGCACTTTGAATGGGATCTCTTATCAAGCTCTTGCAACTCCACTCAAGTTGGATGATTGTTTTAATCTAACTGGAGTGTTCAAACTTGATTTTTGAGGCATGCCAATGAATAGGACAACAAATCTTGATAAGTCAATAATTAACGACGCTTATAGAGGATTCATGGAAATCATTCTACAAAATAATTATACAACTATGAAAAGTTATCACATGGATGACTATGCCTTTTTTGTTGTCAGGTATTTTCTTTTATAAATGTTCATCCACACATAATCACTGGAATAAAATAGGAGGATTCCTACCAATATAACAGGAAACACTTCTTGTAGGATGGACTATGGATATTGGATCGAAGACAACAAATGGGATGGAGTTGCTCTTACACAACAAATTTGCTAGATGCATAAAAGATTCCAAATGTTATGTTGGTTGCATAACATATTTCTTGTGTGAAGATAAGTCAATGATATTAAAATTTTAGATATGTAGCAAAGACTACTATGATTCATTTATAGAGGAAAGGCAAGGTGAATAAATTGCAGTTGAATCCATATTGGGACTTGTGAGGACTTGTTGATGTATCTTTTTCTGGCATGGTGAGTAGGCCTAGGTTGGTGGTGACTTAAATTTATGCGTTCATGTGTGATGTTACCTTGCTCCGGATATTGGGATTTAGATTGAGTTATATGCATAACTGTAGCTATATGGCCTAGCAAAGTCTTAGGCATTTGTTGTATTTATTCATGACTTTGTAAGGATTTATTTTCTTCCATTGATTTTATACTAATTAGAGCATTGAGTTGTATAGGTTAGTTGTGACTTAAATTTATGTGTTCATGTGTGATTTCATCTTGATCTGGATATTGGGATTTAGATTGATTTGTATGCATAATTGTAGCTATATGGCCTACCGAAGTCTGAGGCATTTATTGTATTTATTCATGACTTTGTAAATATTTTTTTTCCATTGTTTTTTTACTAATCATAACATTATTTTAATATATTGGTTACTCTTCACTTGAAAACTTTGTATGAGTAGCAAGCTATATATATTACATAATCTCAAAAAGTGATGGCATAAAGAATACAATAATACACCATACAAGCCAAAACAAATTGGAAGAAATGGTGAGAAAACAATATAATTTTTTGAAAGATATGCCATGTCCATGTCATATCCAAATGTGTTTGTATATTTTCATCTTAACTGATCATTCTTCCTCCCTCCTATTGATTTGATATACTATTTATTATTTCTTGCTTCGATGTGAAAGCCTTGGATTTTTAGCTCCCAATCAAACGACCTAAATCTTGTTTTATTAAAACTGATGTTAATTCCATAAACTATTTCAATAGACTATGCTCAATGTTCCTTGTTTGGTTTGCATTGCAAAGGATTGTTTTATCACAAACCCTTTACTACAAAAGTTTCTAAACAAACTTGGACTTGTAACATCATTCTCAATGAGACTTAAGTTTTTTGGTTTAGAAACTTCAAATATGAAGTAAAATAGCTATGGTTGAATGTAACCCAAGGAAAATGACTATTGAATGGGAATTGGTAGGTGAAGATTTCTGGTGCACACATGCCATTTGAGAAATGTTAGAAATGTGAGTCGAAAAAAGGTAATATCATCCCCAACTTGAGGCAATGATAGTGGCCTAAGACTTGTAACTTGAATAGGCCATGGTTGGTTGTGACTTAAATTTATGTGTTCATGTATGATGTCATATTGCCCTAGATACTAGGATTTAGATTGAGTTCTATGCATAATTGTAGCTATGTGGCCTACCAAACTCTTAGGAATTTGTTGCATTTATTCATGACTTTGTAAGGATTTATTTTCAGCCATTATTCTTCTATTAATCAGAGCATT
>APFE031417541.1:0-11265 GCA_000404065.3 Pinus taeda | reverse complement strand
TAGGAAGGAGTCGGCCAAGTCCTTGAGAGTGCACTCTGATTTTTTGGTAGAATCTGCGGTAGCTTCTTCTACCACCTGCTCAGGCTTCTCGGCTTCTAGCAAATCATAAGTTCCTTGCCAAGTTGTTCTGGCCAGGCCCGCGCACGTTCTATCTGATATCAAACCTTTCTTGTTGTTTACTATTAGTTGTGGCGCAGCTGGTGAATCAATAACGCCTGCAACCTTCTTCTGCTTTTTACCCATTATGCCTGAATTTGCAAAATCTATATTCTGCACAGAGAGGTGGTTTTGGCGTAATACTGAGATAACAATGAAACTCACAACTGATAGTAAAATAGAAAGAAGAACGTCGATATACTTTGTCTTTATTAAAACAGCGCGGATATGATCTATAGGCGGATCTGAGAGGACGGATTCATTAAGGGACCGTATAGGACCTACCACCTTATAAATGCTCATTAGTGCAATATTTGCCTAAAGATCTTTTAAATCATGCAATGGGCGTACTGGCGGCTGAGCGGGGATGATTATGGCTTAATTGTCATTAACTCGGGCTTTCCAATCACTTTAACGGCTTTTCGTTGAGAACTGTGCCTTATCTTATCGGATCGGCCAGGGGTGCGAGGATAGTTTTAACAATGCTTTGAATGCTGTCGATCGTCGATCGCCGATATCGGATCGGGGAAAGGCCTATGCGCATTAAGGATTCAACAGGGGAAACCACCGATCGCCGATCGCCGATATCGGATCGGGGAAAGGCCTATGAACAATGCTTGCGACACGAAGGGGGCTGCCGATTGTCGATATCGCCGATAGCTTTATCGAGTCGGGGCTTTGCCGATGGGCGCGATAGTGGTGCACAAGGGAATTGCCGATTGCCGATATCGCCAATAGCTTGGTGCATCCTTTATGTTATTGCAATATGCGATCTTGCGATCGCTTTATCGTAATAAACACATATTTGCTTTATTTCCAATGTTTAAAGGGATATTTCTTTTGAGGGGAAGTTTATAAAGCGCTCCTTGGATTTGTTTGACTTTTACAAAGTAAGAGTTATTGACATCAATTTTATTTTAAGAGGGACCCATTTCATATTTTAATGGTTTTGTAAAATAAAAATAAATATGAAGAAGGGGGATTGTTTGCAAGGCACAACAAGACTGCATCCTCTTTTTTGTACATTTCATGGAGCCTTTTTCCCTCCTTCGTGGGTCCTTCACTAAGCCTTTGATTTTCCCTCTCCTTCATTTCGACCCATTGGCTTAAGGAGTGTGTATTTCCTTGTGTGAGTGGACCCACATGCTACTAACAAAATTCCAAATTAACTTACTTATAACTCCTAAGTCTTCTAATAAAAATGAAATGGGCCCCATCACCTCCAAAATTGGCCCCAAAATGTAGAAATTAATATTGTTCCAAAATAATTTAGGAAGGAACATTACAGTCCTCCCCTTCCAAATGTTTCTTTTCCCTAAGCAACTTCAGTGCAAGATGCTCAAGTATGTGTTCTTACTCCCAAGTAGCATCCTCATCTAGCAAGCTCCTCTAATGCACCAAAAATTGCTTGTCCTCAAGTAGTGCTTGAGAATGCACCCTCTCTGACTGTGGATCCCCACTATCTCTGCAAACTTCACCAAGGTCACAAATATGTCATTGGATCATCCCTAATCAATGTACTATTCTATTTTGGAGGAGTCCCTTGATATCAAGATCCCAAACCAACTTGATCAATGTGAAGCACCCCTTGCTCCACTCACTATCCTACCAGATAGAGGTGTTATAACCCCTTTGTCTACTGCCAATAAGTAGAGCATCCTAATGATGTAAAACTTTGTGCAAATCCTCATGAAGCTTCCCTACCAAATAGTTCACCGCATGCACTCTGATTGTGGAACTTGAATATACAACTCAATCCCCATGTGAATGAAGCCTCTCCTGCATGAGCTCCTCCTAAAATCCTCTTGTTGGCCATCCTTCCATGTTGATGAAGTCTCCCACACCATCAACGAATCATGAGAACCCAGTGGAAAATATGGATGACCCTCTCTTGTAGAGACTAGCTCATCCCTATGGGTAGTTGAACCACTAAGTACTGTGATGCTAGGGCCCCATGCCTAGCATAGAAAGAAACTATCATGTTCACCCCACGATACCGTGGTCATCACTAATTGTCTAGCATGCTCGTACCATAACCTCCTCTTGCATAACTCTCGACCACAATCTATGCGATGATTGAGGTCAGGCCCAACCTGCCAAAGCACCTCTATCGTTCCAGCACTTATTGCCCCATGGTTAGCCCAAATCCTGATCAAAATTTTGCCTCACCCTATGGTGAGGGATTTGGTGACTCCCAATGTATATGCTTGTGAATGAATCAATTTTCATGTTATTCTAACTAGTCTCACTAAGGAGTGGAGTATCCCACCAATCCACTGGATCTTTAGATCCCATAACCATACTAGAGGTCCAAAACCCAAAATCCTCTTTGCCTAATGTTGTGTTATACTTCTAGCTATTGGGACCCCTATGTTCCCTGTCTTTGTCTCCTATAGGTATCTAATAGGTAAACACTAAGCATCAAAAACTTGTATTGAAAATAACCAACTACTTTGTGCTTGCAAAACCACACAACAAGATCTGCTACTCCATCTCCTGATGATGCGCTCTAGTACTGCCAACAGCCTCGACATCCTCTTGCCGACAAGGACTACGATATCCTGCACCTCATTCTCCCCTAACGCCTCGAGTTGACCAGATCAAAAAGAAACATGCAACTCCCTCTCAGTCCCCTCCCCAAGTGTCAGCCTAGGGGTGGAACATATGCTACCTCGACAATAAATCACGCCAACCCTAAGCATGTATTCGTCAACTCATGCACCTACCAAGTGTCTCAACTCAACAGTCTCCTCCTGGCTCATGACATGAGGTGTCTCATCCAACTGCCTAGGGTGAGCCTCCCAAGCCTTGTTGTTTGACTGGAGAGTGTCAAGGGGCAGGAAACAAACACTCTACAATTGTAAAAAACACTGGAGGAGGATGGGTATAATCAAGAGTTCGTCATAATGCTTAAGAGTAATCCTACGAATTACCCACTCTCTATCTCGAATCTGTTGATAACCACCTCAAAGCCCTGTCTCCACTAAACATGGTGTCCCCAGATGCTTAATAGTGTCCTCATATATCCTAGGTGGGCTACATCCAATGGTACATGTCGTGCCCCTGTCCATAAGTCTCCTGGGAGGCAACGTTCCAAGCACCCACTGCGTCGCACCATCTACCACTACATACCACCCAATATTGTCGCACTCTTCGATATGCCACTATATGTCGCAACCTATCCCGATACACCACTAGATACTCCTGGCTATGACTATACCATCCTCTACTATCTTGTGTACCACCTGTGTCACTGCACTTGTCACCCCCTGCATGTACTCAATGCGATGTGAGGCACTCCCACTCCACAACATATTCCAACATACTACGACACACCCCCATGCTTTTCCATGCCCATCTGCAGACCACTTCTTCACGCTACATACTCCTACCCATCCCTAGACGTGATAGCCTAAATTTGTGTCCATGTGCGTCAGCCCACATCCAACATGTATCATCACCTCCACCATCACATCACCATGCTCTCCAATGAGGGGATCTCCCCTCGAAATGCTTCTTAAGGGGCCCAAGAAGTTAATCTCTCTAGGCACTAGTAGTGATTCCACTACTGCTCTGCTCCTCGGTGTCCCCCGTGCCCTACACAAGTGTGAGGAATCCCCAACTTGATACAAGGCATTATTTGATGGCCTGCCAATGCCACCTCCTCCAACAAACTCCTGCCAAGGTACATTTATCATCCTATGCTCCTACATACAGCCAACATATCGAGACAACTCATGGAGTCTTCCCACAAACCACCTAACCACTAGCACCAACTAGAACTCCCTTAAGGAATGCATGTGCTCAGGCACTAGGTTAACTACCTCATTAATTCCATAGCCATCTCGCATGTCTGATATCGGATAAGAAGCCCCTCCTAGATCCTAATTCCAACTCGGGCCTCCAGAACCCTCGATATCTGAGATCTCCCACTGAGCTTCACTCTCAACTACGATCATCTCCTTGAATCTAGCCCACTCTACCGAATACCAACTCAGAATCTATCACCATCCAATCCCAAGAAAGGGATCTAATACAAAAACTCTAATGCATAGAACAAGCCCTCCATCCTACAATTGTTGCACCCTGTGCAGCTCAGGTCACCCCAACTCACCATCTTGGTCAACACATAAAATTTGTTGCGGGGTCTTTGCATCTCTCTCTTCGTGGTGAAAAGGTAGTCTAGGAACGTTGCAAGCCTCATTTATATAAGCCTATAGAGAGCTACTATCTAGAAGTCCTACAACTTTGTTGGTGGTATGTGCATCTATGTGCTCTAAGTTACTGGTTGGCCCCAAAGTAGACTACTCATCCTCCTACACCATGGGCTCAACATGAGTCACAAACTACCCCTCCATGACTAGCTCACTCGCCTCTATGTTCTCTCCATGTTTTTGTAGGTGACTATCATCTCGCAAGTCTGTCGTAGACCTAGGTGCCTTTGTACCTATCGGCTCCTCATCAAGGGTGGTGATGTCTATCAACACCTCATCATCCTGTCATGTGCTGCTATCACCTGAAAACTTGTTCATGACCCAGATACCTCATCAATGGATACCTCAACAACAGATGTCACCTCCTCAACGGTGGACATGCTTGTGCCTATTGGCACCTTGTCAATGGATGGCCCTATGGGTTTATGCTCTACTCTCTCCCCTAAGGTGTCAACTGGTGCTATCAAAGAGGCCTCCTACAATAGTGACTCTTGTGCTACATTGTGTATACTAATATGCTCCTCAAAAGCCCATGTGCCCTCTACCTCATGCTCAATCTCCTCCTCAGGCCCCTCATATCCAAAGCCAAGTCTCCACCAGCAAAAGTGCCTCCTAGTCTCACCCTCTAACTGTTCATGTCCTATTTTCTCCTTTTAAGGAGATCTGGTGTCATGAGTTTGTCAATTTACCCCACACGATGTAGATGGATGCACCCCCATGGTCTATGTACCTCTAGTGTCTCTGTTGTAAGGATAAGGATGGGTTTGGTTTGTCACCCTCCTTGACTGGGTCAACCACTCATTGTCCCAATGGATTCCACCCCTGAATTTCTGCACACCGAATTTCTCTTGAGCCATGGGTTTGTCTATGGTTTCACCCGTTACTATGCTTGCATACCCGAATCTGCCATCATCTTACTGGTTACCCGCAACTAGAGCAAGATCATGCTATGATATTAGTGTAATGTTCCAAAATAGGAAAGACAGTAATATGCAAGCAAATAACAATTTTTACCACAAAAATTTCAAAACAATTAGAAAACACCCATAACTATCTGAAATATCGAAGCAGGTGAGCCATTTTTATTATAAATTGGTCCAAGAGTACAAAATATGGAAGGAATGCACCTAGAGTTGCCTCAAAGGCAAGTGGAGAAAAGCCCAAGTGAAGTGATGACAACCCGGAGCTACAATCTACTAACCAATTATTGCATTGCGGAGTCCTTAGCAATTTTGCACTGTTTGCTGCAAATATATGGCCAAAAACCCCACCTCTAGTACTCAAAAAATTATGAAAATTTACATCTAGGTTCCTCAGGAAAAACACAAAAATGGTTTAGCCTGATTTTGACCTCACTAAATGACCCCCAAAGTCATTGTGTAGTCCCTAGCAATTATGCATTGTCTACTGCAAATATATGGATGAAAAGCCCACCTATGCTACTCAGAAAGTTCTACAAATTTAAATTTAGGCTCCTTACACAAAACCCACAAAAACCCAGAAATGGTTTGGCTTCATTTTGACCTTCCAAAATTGACCACCAAAAGCCCCACGCTTTCCAATAGTTGTTGAAGAACACTCTTTGTCAAACCACTGGCAAAATCCTTCTCAGAGACTCCTAAAATGTAGCAATCAACTCCACCAATACTTCCCTTATTTCTCCTGGCAAGCAATAGCCCCAATGGCTAAATTTTTTTCTCCCATGTATGCCTAGTTTCTCTCTTTTGTGCTCGCCACAGAGTCTGCAAAATCACTCTTGCATATTGCTGCCACTTCTAGCCATCAAACTCACCCGATAGCCAACAAATCGATTGAGTCTTATTCTCCTAATTTCTCTCAACAATATCCCTCTAGAAGAATTATGCAATGGCCATAGTAGATCCACTACTGTGTCATCCAGAAATACCCAATATTGGGGCGAACTAAATACAAATGCTGGAAATCTCTCTACAAATCTCCTCTGGATGATAATGGATGAACCTCTCTAGCATGGCACTTGAAGTCCCCCGAAGAAAGGGTGATTTCTCCGCGTGGAGAACTCTTCCTAAACAGCAAGTGACTAGCCTAAACAACTTGAGCAACATAATCAAATTCGATAAGCCAAGGATGTCAAATGAAGACCTTTGCCTCCTTTTTATAGATTTCGTGGAGCCTTTTTCCCTCCTTCCTGGGTCCCTCACTAAGCCTTCAATTTTCTCTCTCATGCATTTCGAACCATTGTCTTAGGGAGAGTGTATTTCCTTGTGGGTGGCCCCACATGCTATTAACAAAATCCCAAAGTAACTTACTTCTAACTCCTAAGTCTTCTAATCAAAATGAAATGAGCCCCTCACCTCTAAAATTGGCCCCAAAATGTGGAAATTATTTATGTTCCAAAATAATTTAGGAAGGGACATTACAAATTGTCACATCTTTTCTCAAAGATAAACTACCAGCATCCAAACTAATTTTTTTTGTTTGTTTGTTTAGATGTAAACAATTTTCAACCATTGTTACTTCTTAATTAAAATTTACAGTGTGTATTTCTATTTTTGTTTAAATTGTATTTCATTTCGTTACTTCCGCAATCTAAATCACCACAGCCTCCCTTCTTAAAAGTCGATGTCCCAAAAATTCTCCTTGAGTGGATGGTGCACACAGGGGGTGGTAGTGCGGGTGTGTGAGTTAGAGCCCCGTTGAATTCACTTCATAACACCCCTTTGGGGTAAGAATTTTAACAGTACGTAATATTTTTTTAAAATTATTAATATATAAATTCTAAGATGCTTCCTATAAAAAAAATAGGAGATATTTTAAAAATTTTAATGAATTCATGAAATTACTTTGTCTTTATAATTGTATTTCTTTGGATGCGATTAGAAAACACGTGTTTTTTGAATTGTAGTAGTTATGTAAGATTAAAAATAAATAAAAATTTATTAAATATTTTTTAATTTAATTTTCTTTAATTGGAAAAAATAATATTAAAGTTTTTTAAAAAAATTCCTATATAAAATTTAAATTTATAGATTTGTGTTTTCATATTATTATGACCATATAAATACATAATGTTTAATTTATAGATTTGTGTTTTCATATTATTATGAGCATATACATACATAATGAACATTTAAAAACATCATTTTATAAAATTTCCATGAACATAATTAAATTTTCAATACTCCTAAATTATTATGAAATAACTTATAAAAATTCTCAAAAATATTAGTAAAATTTGCCTTCAAAGTAACATTAAGTAAATTACTATAAATAATTACACATTTACCAAAATGGCTGACTTAAAACCTTCCATACGAAGGAAAAAAATATGGAGAAACCTCTAATTTTATCCCCACCAAAAGGGTCGATGAAAGTGGAGTACAAATGCCCTAATTTTATCCATCTTTTCATTACAATCAACCTAGACTGAATTAGATTCTTAGGATCACAAATAGTCTCTACATAGGTATAATTGAAATAATCTTTTCATAGGAGACGCAATCATTTTCCTTATCTTGTCAATCATATTTTCAAGATGGGTAGTTGCTATAATATTTTTATAGCATAACCAATCACTTTCTATGTCTAAGCAATCATATTCTACATGATGATAATGGGAGTCAGTGATATTCTGCTTTATAATGCTTTCCATGGTGAACAACTTGAAATTGACCCATACTTGACAAACAAGATAATGCCTTGTCATTTTGATAGTATGAATCAATGCATTGGTTAATCAATCATAAATAAAGATGTTCGACAATTTAAAATGAATTAATAAAAAAAAAAAAAAAAAACCTATGTTTTTTTGATATGAATAATAATGTTTATTATTGTGTGGTATTATTTGATTATGTTAACCAATCATAAATAAAGCTATGGACAAGATAGAATGGACAGAGGAAAAGTTTCTTATGTTTTTCTCCATATGAATATTAATATATTTATGTGTCTTTGTTTCTTCCAATATAAGTTTGGGTTAGGTAGCACAGGGAAATTAAAGTCAAAGATAATGACATTGGCATGATGGGAAAAATGGAAAAATATCACCTCATTGTGATATTTTGGCTTCATTTTTATTTCTTTCAATTAGACTACGCTTATGTGGAGGCTAGCTTCAATGTTGAGGCTAGCTCAAATGTTGGATAGAAAAATGGTAATGTTGATTCTCTTTTTTGTACTAATTCAAATTAAAATATTAAATGAAAAATAATGTAATTCATTTTAAAATTTATAAAATATTAAAGAATATTATCACTATTTATATTTAAAAATTAATTTAGTATTAATTTAAATTTAATTTAATATAAATTTATTGCTTAAGATTTTCTATTTCAGCTTAAGGTGGATGAAAATCTGTAATTGTTTTAATTGAGGGCCTATATTGATTCTCAAGGGAATATGCTTAGCATATGTTTAGTGTGAATGTTTTTCAAGAATTGTAGTGTGTTATATAGTTTATTACATTGCATTGACTTGTATTAAATTTAAAAATATATATTTGTGCCAATTTCTTATGGATTTGAGATTATTCCAATTCTAATATGTTCATATTCTAATTAGACAGGGAAATTAATATATAAACAAATTTTATTTAGCAAAATGGTCCATTTTACAATAAGATGTGTAATTCGTTTTTTTTCTCAAGTTAATGTTGACCCATAACCTTTTTATACATGGTTAATCAAGTAAATGTGTGCATTGGTAAGACATTCTTGGTGTTACATTAGTTTTTTATTATATTTATGAAGTCTTCCTCCTATGAATCACCAAATAAATATTTAAATAAAAAATGTCTTTTAGATTATTCACAGTTATCAAGGATTTGGCGTCAAGTCCATCACGTCCCCAGGGTTACCATTATGAATTCCCTTAGTAAATTCATTATAAAAAATATTAAAATAATATTTAATTGTAAACTAATTATTAGGAATTGAGTTATTAAAATAATTATTTAGTTTAAACTAACCATCAGAGTTAAGTTCTCCCTCCTTATTTATTTTAGTTATATTTATTAATTTATACGAAATAAGTAAAAATTAATCAATATCACGTTAAAAAATAGAATAGCCATTAGTTGTTCCGGTTGGTAACGTTGAATGGAATGTGATTTATCTCAAATCCCCTCCAATAAAGTTTATATAATCGGTTGAAATTACAGTTTTTTTATTATATATATTTTCTTTTATATCGCTTAAATTAAAATATTAATGGTTAAAAATTGTATATAAATTAGATATTAGTTAGAAAAGTAAAATATTTTATTGATATAAATTAAAAAAAAAAATAAAATTAAAATGAAAATTGAGGTAAGAAAATAATCCAGTATTCTTATAAAATTGAATATAATAATTAATAAAATTATAAAAAAATTATGTAATTTATGAAACAAATTATTAATTTAACAAAAACAAAGGAAACAAATGGTGAAATCAAGAAGAGATCTAGCTCTTATTCGATTTCCAACCATCATCTATGTTGAGATTGATTGCATGCTTCTCAATCGCAATAGTCTCTCTAAGCTTCCTACAATAGTCTCTCTAAGCTTCCTACAGTGGAAGTAATCAACCCTAGCAATGACATTAGAATCCTCAATGCAGACATGGTGCTTGGATTTCTTGACATGTTCAGCTAGAGCTGATGAGTGGGATCGATTGTGCCTAATGTCTAATGCATGCTCCTGGATTTTCTGGTTAATGGAGTAACCAATTTTTCCAATGTAGAGAATCCCACAAGAACAAGGGATCGAGTAGACCTCTTTCATGTTTACAGGGTCTACAAGGTCCTTATCAGATATAAGAGAATTTATGATGGTATCAAGAGGTTTGAACGATTCAAAAACACTATTCTTTTTAAGAATATGAGCAATCCTATCACTGGTCCCTTGGATAAACAAAAGTTGAACCTTAGAGATAGGATCAACACGAGTAATCTTGAACTTTGATTTTTTATAGGCTCTTTGAAAGGCCTTGAGGCCTTGAGTTCCGTTCTATCTATTATTTTCAAAAATTTTAAGAAGACGAGATTTCTCCATCTCCAGGTGGTTCTCATCAGAGGTTCTCATAAGAGATTCTCAGAGCACGTTGCAAGAGTGTTAAGGACCCCAAATTTTTGCGTTAGAAAATGATGAGAATTTGCATGAAGACATTGTTCTGTGTGAGTTTTTTTTATGAAAAGCTTGGAGAGATACAAAACCATCATTCATTCTGGAGAGGAGGATGTCAAGGAAGGGAAGACACTCATTCACCTCAACCTCCATCTTGCATTTGATGGAGTCTGATTGGGAATTAAGATGCTTAAGAAACAAATCTAATTTCTTGCGTCTATGGGGCCAAAGGATGCAAGTATTATCAACAAATCTTTTCCACCTTTTAGGAGAAATTGAACTAAGGCTAAAACCTTGATCTCAAAATCCTTCATGAATAAATCAACAACTATAAAAAAAAAGAGAAAAACTCATCACAACCCCACAAATTTGTTCATAAAACTCGCCTTGAAAATAAAAAAAAAAACAAACAAAATAATTTATGTGAAAGACATTATTAATTTATGACATTAAATTGTTCCTTCGTTCCTTCCATCCTTCGTTGTTCCTTAGTGGGAAAATTTTGTTTTACAAGAAAGGCTCTGTTAGTATTTTTGTTTTACAAGAAAGGCTCCGTTCATACTAACAATCTAAAAATGCTCCATACACATAAATAGTACTGTACGTATTTTATGACATTTTTGTTTAGGCGTAAGGCTCCTTTCACATCAACAATCTAAAAATGCTCTATACAAATAAATAGTAGTGTGCGTATTTTATGAGACAAAAGACTCTTTTCACATTGTGAATTAGTTTTCCTAATAGTCAAAATAATGAAAAAGAAAATTAGCTTTCTCTTCTTAACATTTTAAGTTTATACTGATAAAATTA
>APFE031417529.1:0-11747 GCA_000404065.3 Pinus taeda | reverse complement strand
CTTATTATGATTGAGAGCACTCATTATCAAGTTGAGTATGAAAAAGGCTAAATACAGAAATCAATGAGGAGGAAATCTACCTCATAATAACTTTTATTAAATGTGAAAAATCCACTAATAATTTTATTCATTGAGGGGACACTTGAGAAATTGAGAGCACTCATTATCAAGTTGCTCTCATTATCAAGTTGAGTATGAAAAAGGCTAAATAAGTGGACCGTTATCTAAAGGAACATCATTCAACTTGATAGCTCATGCTTCAACCATAATGCTTACAAAGCAATTTCTACCCATTGTATTCTGTAATAGCTAGTCAGGGAACCCCAAGACGGGCTGGAAACAGAGACTACTTCAAATATTCACACAATGAGTAAACTATTATATCATATACTAATATACATTAGAACTTTGAAGTGAACAACTGAATCAGCGAGACCTAGGAATAAGTCATATTTTCTCATTTACATGATCCACATCCTTAATTAGATTAAAATGAAAAGTAAGGCCACTGAATGTGTAAGCCCCATTCTTGGGAGCAATTGGAGGGATGACGTCGTTTGCTGGAAGTGAAGGAGGGAGAAGTATAGTATTGTCCACTCAACTCCCTCACAATCATATGGAAACCCTGAGACATATACTCTTGATCATCCCGTATTGAACATTCTTTCGATTTCTATATGTGGTTCCATATTAATATGTCTCGGTTCTTCTACTTAGTGGACAGTTCGCACCTCAATGGCTCAATGGTTAGACAGTTCGAACCTCAATGGCTCAATGGATTTTCATGTGGCCAATAAATTTTGACATCAAATCTTAGGAGAGATGGGTTTGACACTCAACCCATTAATCTTTGGATGATATTTTCTCTAAGAGCCTTTTATACATTGTATTTTTTATGCCTTCGATCTCAACATTGAAGGCATCAAATTTGCAGCACTGTACAAAGCTCTAAACTCACTTATGGCTCCAATAAGTGGACCGTTATCTAAAGGAACATCATTCAACTTGATAGCTCATGCTTCAACCATAATGCTTACAAAGCAATTTCTACCCATTGTATTCTGTAATAGCTAGTCAATGAACCCCAAGACGGGCTGGAAACAGAGACTACTTCAAATATTCACACAATGAGTAAACTATTATATCATATTCTAATATACATTGGGACATATGTTTTTGGGTACAAACTCTTACGGCACCGTCATAATTTCAGGTTCTTGGTGAATGTGTGGAACCAAAGCTATAAGGTTCGGAAAAACCAGTAAACAGTAAATAAGCATGTTGGGTGGTACTCAAGCAATTTGATAGCCATACAACACAACCTTTTGCTAAATATTAAAGTTGAGAATGAGTCAAATGTTATGATTTTATATTAATATAAGATCAAGTTATTGAAAGAGAAAATAATGAACCAGAGCATATTGAGTTTATTTCTTTCAAATGGAACTGGTGGAAATATTAATCTACCGAATGAAATTACATCTCTCAACCACCAAATAAAATAGAGTAAGCCTACCATAATAATATATTGTCTTAAGAGTATTAGACAACAAAGAATAAAATAATTATGAGACAAACAATTTGAGGTTGGAATATAAACTGATTTATATTAGGAAAAAAAAAAAACTAATAGTGTCACCCTAATAAGGGTCATTATAGCGAACTCATTTTCCACACAAAATATATCACGTTCAGAACATGAATCACAAGAGATTCAAATAGAGTAAATTTCACCATGTCAGAGGTCCGAAAAGGCACCATGTACAGAAAGGGTCATTATAGCGAACTCATTTTCCACACAAAATATATCACGTTCAGAACATGAATCACAAGAGATTCAAATAGAGGAAATTTCACCATGTCAGAGGTCCGAAAAGGCACCATGTATAGAAAGACAAATACATCAGCGTGGAAACAAAAAGGACTGTGTATACAGGATATCCATATTGCAAAACATATCTAAATTAGTCAATTGAGAGCAACGACAGAGGGTTTCAAGGCTTCATTTCAAATACAAAGAGTGAAGTTCCTGACAGAAGCTTTCACGGATGAGGTGAAGACAAGTTATGCAAGTCAATTGAGAGCAGCGACAGAGGGTTTCGAGGGTTTCTTTGGGGTCATTGCTGCGATGTTTTATTTGCCCTTTGTCTTTCTGCTCGGGGCCGGTTGTGGGGCGAAGCCCTCCGCCGAGGATGGCACGGGACGGTCGAGGATAGCACAGGACGACCTAGGAGAACAGCAAAAATAACAGCGAGAGCACGGGACGGCCGAGGATAGCACGGGACGGCCTAGGATAACAGCGAAAACAGCAAAACTAACAGCGAAAATAACGAAATTTCAGATAAACCCTAAACCTTCAACAACAAACAGCGAAAACAACGAAATTTCAGATAAACCCTAAACCTTCAACAACAAACAGCCCATAAACCCTAAACCCTCAAAAAAAATCCTCAGAAAAATACTATAAAATGCCATAGAAAGGTTACAAAATATCCAAAACTAGAGATGTTGTGTTGAAAAACACAGAGAATGATGGTAGGATTAAAATCCTACCGGATACATGGTCGCCAACCTTCCCCACCTTCCCCGGAGCTCGCCAACCTGCAACGACCTTTTCCACACCAAGGTCCACACCTGCAACGAGAAGAAAAATATTTATTAGGAACAGATAACCACAAAAAAACCAACAGCTCACAGCAAAACACCATTTTACCTCGAGCTCAGTAAAACAGCGACCGACTCCTCCCCAAACAACAAAATCGCCAAATAAGACCAGCAACAGAGAAATGCTAAACAACCGGGGTTTATGGTCAACCAAGAAATCCAGGCGGAACAGCAGAAGAAAAACAAAAGCGTTGTGCGAAAAACAAACCCTGAAACACCAGCAAACAATTCAACCAACACCTGCATACCAGGCGAAGAGCGCAGGTCCACAAACCCTGTTAACCGAACAAACGCCTCTAACAGCACAGGAATAAACAACCAAGCGCGTAGGTTCTGGGGCCGTCCCGCGCCATCTTCGGCGGGGGCCTTCGCCCAACAACTGGCCCCAAGCAGAAAGACAAAGATCAAATAGAACATCGCAGCAATGACCCCAAACGAACCTGTGAAATGGCGCGAACACATACATTTATGGTTGGATACAGTAGCCAACACATGGAGCTCCACGGTGGACAGGTGCCGTACTGGCTCCATGTGCTTTTACGCGTCGTTAAGTGACGTGGCGGGGAGGGCGCACATGTAATGGCGACCCTCCCCTACATAATATCATCTATTTTTCACATTTTAACAATTAAATGAAAAAGTTTGCCACTAAACAATTCTTATTTATTATTATTATTGTGGGTGGCCCCACTCGTAGTGGTGGGAGGTGAGGTGAGATGCCACAAACCACCACATATCGAGAGCTATCGCACGACATGCCATTACACTTTCAAACTCATTACGCTCTACCAACCATTGGAAGCCAAGGTTTGACTCAACGAATCACGAATTTCGTGCAGCTACCATTCAAATTGCCTCAACTAACTAATACTTTCATTTCCTTCCAAATTTAATGGCACTTTAATATATGGATGGTTCTAGAAAAATGTATGATAAGGATAGCACAAGTTAGTGAATTTGTGATCTAAACCCCATATATATATATATATATATTATATATATATATTTATATATATATATATATAATATATATATATTATATTATTAATATATATAATATTTTAAAATGATTTTATAAAAAAGAGATCTCACTTCCCACAGTAGGTGACTATTTAATGAATCTAAAGGATGAGATGTTTGGGGACACTGAGGACTTCTGTCACCTCCACCTAGTGTTGGTTGTCAAATTATGATTTTGTATGAAATTGCCTTTCAAGGGAAATGGTAATTATAGAGTGATGGATCCAAATGAAAAATGTTCTAGTATCATATCATTATTGCAAAGGTGTTATGGAGGACTAAAATACCTCATTGAAAATCACGGGGAAGAGTATTATAAAAAACGAAACTATTTACAAAATATTAATGCGGAGACTTCTTAGGTTCTATGTTATCAGCCTACTAAGCTTTTATTTGGGCAGGCTTCTAGATATACAAAAATCTTCAAATTATTAGCTTTAAATCTATATATAGCTTGAATGGTTCTCCTTGTCTCGCAAGGTTCTTAGTCTTAAGAGTGATATTTTTGGCCAATGGTTAGACCTTTGGCTTATGTCTCTTTCTCATAAAACAAACATGTGGTTGACTAGTTTGTTGGTTTGTATATCTCAGGTTTTTTGTTGTTTGGAGTTGGATTTGAGCCTTTGGTTGACAGAGAGCCATCCTTAGAGCTTCAAGTCCCAAGTTGGTCCTTTCTCTTTTCTCTGCTCTCTCATGAAGCCTATTATAGTGTTTTTCCCTTGTGTAGGAAAATTTGTCCTTGCTTCTTGGTGGGGTAGGTTTTCTTCAAATCTTTTCCTTTTGTAGCACCTCTCCTCTCTTTTGCTTCAAGTTTTTATTTCTTCACTCGCAGTTATATCTTGTTGTCCTCTATGTTGTTGTCTGCATTAATGTTGGGTTTTTGTGCTTTTTTGGGAGGAGTTTTCAGGTTAGGTGCTTCTCTTGTCTGGGTTGCCATGCCTCTGCCTTATCCTCATCCCAATTGCTTCCTTCTATCAAATTGACTCCTTTGTACCTTTCATCTAGTCGTGAGGTCCTCCTTCCCTTTTTGGAGTCTATCCAAGATTCAAATCTGCAATAAGTTCTATTTTTCTCAGATAATATGGTTAGACCTAGTCGCCCTGGGGGTCACAAGAGCAAAATAAACCACTCCCTCCCCTCTAACTTGTGGCCTCAACGCTTCACAAAGCATTCTTTTGCTAATTATATCCACTCAAATCCTCCATAAATTAAAGTAGATATCTGGGAGACCAAGCAATAAGCGAGGATTAAACAACAATTTATCATAGATGCAAATGTGGACACAAAATTTGGAGGCTTAGTCCCTAATATTGGGAATACTAAGAAAGACAGACTAAATACATTCAAATCATTAACATCTACTAGAACTTCAAAAGTATCATGGGTAAAGTTCTGGTAGAGCATTCTGAAACTCAATAGGAAATCTTACTTTGCATTGATGAAATGCAGACACATATGGAGAAGCTCACTAACAAAGTCTCCATCATGGAAAAGAAATTGACATATCTAGATTTTTTAACCTCTAATGAAGGGGATGTTTACCCTGATATCATACAGGTTGATTCACCATCTAAGTATATGCTATTTCTATTCTTTATATATATATATATATATATATTAGATATTTGTTAGCAACAAGGGTGAAAATAGATATAGATAAGAATGTGTTTGATAACAAATTGTTAAGACAAAAGCCTTATTGCACTCTTATTTGCCCTAGTTTCTCTAATGAAAACTAGTAGAAATAGTTAATTGATAATAATTGATTTAAAAAAAGAGAGAAGATAAAAATATCTCTAATTATATATATATAGAGAGAGAGAGTTGTGTTTAAAAAAAAACTATAATTAAATTTCTTAAACTTAAAATGGGAACATGATTAATAATAAAACAAAATTAACTCATTTTTGATAAAATAAAAATGTTATAAAAATTCATTAATTAAAATGTGAAATATTTATTTCTTAAACAATATATGTAAAAATATTCCTTTATATAAAATTAAATAAAAGTTCCAAATTTTTGAAATAATATATATATATTATATATATAGGGGAGGGGTTCTTTATGGCCTTAGAAAAATCAAAGTTTTGGAGTATTCATGAGGCTTGGGGAGTATGGCAAATAATCATGCAAAAACATATGGTTTACTCCAAGGCATTATTCTCCCCAAAAAGTTTTAGATATCTTCTTTCATTGTGTTGGGCGACTACCTTTTATGAATTTAGTATTCGGTCAACCTCGACATAAAGTTTTGGATAATCTCCTAAATTTGTTTAAGAAGGTATGAAATGATATCCCAAATATGATTTTCAAGCACATTCTAGGGAATAATAACCAGGAAGCATATCAATGTGCCAACCAAGGTTGCAATTTGAAGTTTGGAGAGTTGATGGTTAATGGACAATTAAGACAACCATCCATTCTTTAGTGGATTATGCATGAATCATATGTTCAAATATTTTGAAGTAGCCTATATGTACTACAAGTTTTGTTTAATTTCTGGGCTTTGTTGGAAGGTATTCAACTCTAAAAACTCATATATGTTCAACATCGTTTGTATTCCTCTTCAGAAGATAATTTTGATTTGGGAGTCTGTAGATTACTAAAGATGAAAGAAAATCATAATGTAACTCTCGATGTATAGTTGTGATCTAGGCACAAATTTGCAATTAATACAAATATTCTCATTGTCATGTGTGTGCATACATATATATATATATATATATATATTCTTTCTCATCTTAAATTTCGGAAGGTATATACTATACTTTTATTATAAAAAAATTGTGCATTCTTAAATGTTAACTCTATTTAAATTATCCCCTAAGGAGGGTTCCTGAGAGCAATGTTCACCCCCCTCCCCCCTGCCTTGATATGATGTCAACTCACATGAAAGGGGGTTGGTGATCCCACTATACTTGGTGCATTACATGTGTTCCCGCAACTTCATTGATCATGACATGAAGCTAGCACAAGGTTAAATGTCATGTGAACATTGCAGGCATCATAGAGATGTACAATAGGACTCAACAAGAGAATTCTATCATATTAGCAACAGTATAGACCGTAAGCTGACCATTCTAGCTAGGAGATCAACCAACATCTCCTTCTCCTCATATGAGGGTACTAACCAACCAACGTGAATGCCTAGAGATTCCGCCCAATAGTTTTTATGATTCATTAGTAGATTTTATCGAATAATTGTTATGACTCATTAGTTTTTTGCTTGCAACACTAGCAATATTTTTTGTCTTCTCATGTTGATGTATGTCAAGGTCTGGCACAACCAACCTATTTTTATAAGACTCTATTGACAAGATGTTCTGGTTAAAAAAGGTATTAATAACCTCAAGACTCTAAACTTATGTTACTTGTCTGGTTTCCCTATGAACATACCAAAAGCAAAAAATATTTGGTGTGTGTAATCCTCATTTGAGGTAATGAAAAGTACCTAACTTCATATATATATATGTTTTATTTGTTTTAAGTTAAAATAATTTAAGCCCCGAGGGTTAGCACAATTGGTCGAGTCCCTGTCATTAAGGCACCTTCGCTATTGAGAGGCCACATGTTCAATTCTCTCGATACTCTTGGGGTCAGTAGAAAGTGATCATTTCTGGTGGATTTGCTAAGTACAAATATTTCGTAGACGTAGTGCGCACTACCAATCTCCAGGGTCTGTGAACCACATAAGAAAAAAAAAAAGACAAAATAAATTAAAGGAATAGGTTATTATTATATTACTATATTTGTCAATTGGTGTTATCTCATGTGGTTGTGGATTTGCTAGGTACAAATATTTCCTAGACGTAGTGCCCACCAATCTCAAGGGTCTGTGAACCACATAAGAAAAAGAAAAAAGAAAAAAAGACAAAATAAATTAAAGGAATAGGTTATTATTATATTACTATATTTGTCAATTGGTGTTATCTCATGTGGTTGTGGATTTGCTAGGTACAAATATTTCCTAGACGTAGTGCCCACCAATCTCCAGGGTCCATGAACCACATAAGAAAAAAAAAAAAAAAAAAAACAAAATAAATTAAAGGAATAGGTTATTATTTTATTACTATATTTGTCAATTGGTGTTATCTCATGTGGTTGAGCAGAATGATTGTTATCCTACCCACTTGGGTTCACTTCCCCTTTAGTGACATGTTGGTGACATGTTGAGCTTTGATGCTTTGAAGAATATTGTTGTAAAACACAATTAACAACCAGTGAAACCAATATAATCTATACTCTATCAATCATATTTACAAAAGTGTTTTTAATGACAAAGACTCAACCAATTGAACTAACCCTCAAAACTTTATTTTATATATTAATATTAAACAATTTCATATATTTTAAACTTAAACTTTAATTTAGAAAAAATCATTTTAGATATATATATATATTTCAAATACCTTATACCTTTCCCTCTACTTAATTATAAAAACACAATCTTCAAACATAATACAAAAATTGTTCACCTACAAAATTATAATTATTCATATTTTTTTTTATCTTTATATAATTATTCATATTTTTATTATTCTTTTATGCATGTTATTCTTTTATAAATTATTAAAATTAATTAATCATATATATATTAAATTCAAAAATTACTTATCTACACAATTATTTTTCAAAATAAATTATTCAAAATTATAAATAATTAATGATTATCCATTTTATTACTAATTAATACTTATATTATAATAATTTTATTATTTTTATACTTCCACCTCCTCCCTATTGAGTATAAAAACACAATCTTCAAACATAACACAAAAGTCGATAAGTTGATAGCCTAGAAAGATACAATTGTTTATATTTAAACATAACACAAAATTTGTTCACCCAAAATGATAAAATTATTTATATTTTTTATTACCTTAAAGTTTTAAAAACCTCCTGCCCTGAGAACCCAAGATATCTGGAAATATTGCCTCCTGCCCTGAGAACCCAAGATATCTGTAAATAATAGCAATAGGTCAAAGAAATAAACTAGTGCAAGACTTTTTAATTTTTTTGAAGTTTTAACGATGGCTTATCTCTGTACAACATTTATAGTTAAGTGTGAACTGTCAGCTCTGTTTCCTCTGTGGCCACCAAATTCTCAACGGAATTAATGAAATGCCACAGTTATAATTACATTCCATTCAATTCAAAATGGTTTTTTCCTCCCCTGCATTGATGATTAACAGAAAATGCAAATTGCATGGACTCTGGATTTATTACCGTAGATATTCTCGGGGGATGGAGGACGTATAATTGCAGGAAGATTGAAGCTGTCATCATAGATATTTTCATTTTCCTGCCATGTGCCTTATGGCATGAGCTGTCACCTGAAATCCTGCCTTTCAAAATTTTGTGACAGAAGAATTTTCTTTAAAATGGTGGCAACCAATATTTCTGGAGCTATAGCTCTCTTAAGCATTCGGTAGTATATATCAATTTTTGGATTTTGTACTCGCTTAAATCCAAAGGTTGGCATATACTGTCCCAGTGCATTAATAAAGCTATAGCTCCAGAAATATTAATAGCATAAAATGGTGACTATTCCTTAAAGTGGATTTATAGCTGTACTCTATCCTTGAAAATAGAGTCTAGCCAGGACTAAACTTAATGAGGAGAATAAGTGTTTTCATGGACTACTCCTCTAAGTATCCAACAAAGTATTTTCTTTAATAGGAGGTATAAGCCTTAAAAAGGCCAAACTCTGGTTGAGGTTTTAACAAGTACCTGATAGAGCCCTATGTTGCTAATCATACAGTTTAATTTTTGGTGTAGTTTCTTGGAGTTTGTGGATGAAATTTTATTGCTTTTCCAGAACCTTTGGTTTTCTCTTTGGTGAGTATCTCACAAAATTAAATATATCTATGAGGATATCAATCATTTAGGCATAGACCACCAAGATAGTTGAAATAACCATAGATAGGTCAAAAGCATGGGAGCTATGTGAGTTACGTGGGAGTTATATGATTGTCATTTAATGGTTACTTTGCTAGATGGAAAACTCATTAGCATTTCGAAGGCTTTAGTTGATGGGAAAACTCACTGCTCTCCCAACTCTATGATTTGTCATTTAATGGAAGGATTATAAGCAACACAACCAACATTATGTATAAACCATGTTCTAAAACTTAGTAGAATTCATTGGTGAAGGACCTCAAGTGTCCATAATATCAACTTGTTGACTAAAAGAAACACTCAATATTCAAGACATCAAGGAAGAAGTGAGAGTCATCATCAACAAAAGTAAAATTGGTTTGCCAAAAGAATCCAAAGAGAAACTCATTAATAAAAATAATTCGACTAAATGAAAAATAGATTTATAGCTTTTTAGACAATCTAATGTCCACCTATGATCTAGGAAATATATTGTGTTTGAAGCATGGCATAGAGGACATTAAGATAGAAACTCATTAATAGAAATAATTCGACTAAATGAAACATAGATTTATAGCTTTTTATACAATCTAACGTCCACCTATGACCTAGGAAATGTATTTTGTTTGAAGCATGGCATAGAGGACATTAACACTTGGTCTCACACATATTATATTATTGTCTATATTATATTATTGCCTTTGTGTGTTTTTTTTAAGGCATGGAGTGGAAAAATAGTTGATTAATGAGAAGAAAAAAAATAACACTCATGTTTTAGGGATTATAATTAAATTCCATAAATTCTATCATAATTAAAGAATTCAAACCTTACTTTAGTTTCTTTGTGAGTCTCAAACCTTCATTTGGTTAGACAAATAAACTATACATAAATAGGTGTCCTCCTACAAAGTATGAATTTGGTGATCTTGGTAAGTGTGTTGTAATGTCATTCCCATTATATATTCTTTAATCTAAACCAATACTTAATTTTCAATTCATGATATAGAATTGGAAAATTTATGTTCAATACATATATGAACCCCAACTAATGATTATAAGCATATCAAAATGCTTTAAAATTTAAACAATTGATCATATATGGTAAGTAAAGGAGAGAGTAGTCATGTCTGAGGATATAAGAACAATGTCATTATTGCTATCATGATACTTTAGTTTTATCTCTCTTACTCATCATCCATGATATGCTTGTAACCCTAGCTATTGAGGACACTTGGAGAATGTTTTCAAGAAATCGTCTATAAGATTTGAATGCACAATCTTGTTGGTACCCATGTGGTGTATCATTCTTTCATTTCTACTGGAGCTTTGTAAGTATTTATCACCATAAGTCTTAGATCTAAGATATCTATCACGATATTAGATAGTTGAGGAGATACAATAATGCCACTAGCATGGTACTCATAATCGACAATCTCTACTTGCATATTGATATGAGTATCCCTTCTCCATCACCAATATATTTTGTTTGGAAGGCAACTCAAATTGATAAGAGCAATATATTATCTGGTCCTTTCATTACACAAATTTTCCCGTTTGTAAAACTCATGATTCTTATTCTAGCTCTTATGGCTAATTGTTGTGGATGAACAAGTTTTATTAAGAAATGAAGCATTTGAATAGCAACAAACGTATCATGTCTAAGGTAACATTTATGATTATGACACTTTTATCCGTATTTTATGATCATGAGAACCCAACCATTCTTACACACAATAAACATGTCACCATTATAGAACTATGGATTTGTTTCTTAGCAAACTAGAAGATTTAGAGCAAAAATAATAGAATAAAGCAAGATTTAAAGGAAAAACAATAGATTATAAGAGCAATAGATAATTGCAAAAGAACCAAAATATCACAAATAAAAATATGTGTATTAATGAAAGTTGTTAACACCTAGGTTGTTCCCTTTGACTCCCAAGGGAATACGGCCAGGGTAACCACTAACCAATCTTTGGATTAAAGCTTCTAGCCCAACTGTAATCAGAGAGGGCTCTCTCTTTAAGGTTTGTCTCTGTTCTATGGAGATTTTAGGCTAGTTATGAAGTAAGGGTTTTAGTTTATGTTTGGTTGGAAGGATGTCTTTCTGTACTTAAAGTGGAGATCTGCAGATAATGTTAGTCCATTGGGCAATGGAGTCTGTGGCTATTGGTTTCTTGAAA
>APFE031417528.1:23334-45219 GCA_000404065.3 Pinus taeda | reverse complement strand
ATGGAAAACTTTCTCTGTGTTGTTTCCCCAATATGCAACCTTCACAAAGGTTGTCCGGTTTCTCTATCAATGGTAATCCTCTTACCATCCCTTTTCTACTCAACAAATTAAGACCTCCAAAGTTGAGATGTCCAAATCTCAAGTGCCACAACCAATTTTCATCCTTTGGCACACTTTGGAAAGCCTCTTGGGTAACTGCTGCAATTACTTCTTTGTTTTTCAAATTTGCCCTTCTTCTGAGACGGAACATCATGTTCCTTGTCATCTTCACTTCAGCAATACATCTTTTGCTGGGTGTTATATCCATGATGGTGCATACATCATTCTTAAATAAAACATTGTACCCCTTATGGACAAGCTGTCCAATATTCAAGAGGTTACACCTCATTCCAGGGACATAGTAGACATCTGCTATGATTTTCGTTCACCCTTCTTTGTAAATATTTTGACTTCTCCTTTTCCCATAATAGAAATTTTTCTATCAGTCCCAAGTGTGACTTCTGATTTCATATTTTGATCTAAGGCAGAAAACATGGCTCTGTTTCCTGTCATATGGTTGCTGCAATCTGAGTCTAAAAACCATATGTCTTCACTATTTGTTTCAGCCATGTTACAAGCTAACAACACATTATTTTGGCTGGTATTTTCTCTAGTGATATTTGCACTAGAACTATTACACATATCATGCTGTTTCTTCCTACATTCATTGGCATAATGCCCATATTTTTTGCAGCAATAACATTGTACATTGGATTTTTCATACCTTTTTCCTTGAGCATGATGTTGTCCTCTTTGTTGGTTGCTGCTTTGGCCTTGGTTCTGATTTGGATTGTTGCCTCTTCCTTGAGCGTTTGCTGGGCTGTTCCTTCCACCTCTGTTTTGGCTTCTGCCTCTTCTTCTCTTGTTTCCTCTGCCTTGACCTCTTGCTCTTCCAAAGGACATCTGGGTCTTGAAGGCTTGCTCTAGAGATGAGTTTTCATTTCTACTCAACCTCTGCTCATGTGTTATCAGTGATGCATGGAGTTCATCAACGGAAAAGTTTGAGAGATCCTTTGTCTCTTCTATGGTACTGACAATCACATCAAACTTTGAGGGTAGTGTTATCACTCAGGTTGTCCCTAGGCTCCTAATAGGGATACGGCCGAGGTAACCACAAACCAATCTTTGGATTGCAGGTTCTAGCTGACCTCCAATCGGAGAGGGCTCTCTCCTTATGATTCAACTTTTGTTGATGATTTTAGGCTAGCTTTCTGGATTCAAGGGAGTGTTGTTTGTGATTGGATGGAAGATAGGATTATCGAACAAAGAGGCAAGGTAAAGTGTGATAAGTTTCGAACCATTGGGCATGGAGTCATAGGTTGCAGCTTGCGAGCGCTTTCTTGGTTACAAGGGGATACAGAGCGGGATAGCCACTCAGGATACAATTATCGGCCTGCTGAAAGTATGGAATGAACATCAGGGATGAAAGGCAAAGGAGAATCATTTCATCATGCTAAAAAAGAGGAGAAATGGATGAATGGGATCGAGGAGCAGTTAAGAATTCATAAACATGCACTTATATGTGAAAGAAACAGCGTAAACAAGATCATTTAAGTATACATGCTCATAACTATTTCTGAAGAAAACATCTAGAAATGCATAAATTGAACTTAAGGTGTAATGAAACAAATCTTAATCTATTCTTTCTTCCTGCAATTTAGAAGGAGGAACGGTGGCAAAAAACATAAAAGTAAACAGAGGAGAGAAACACTTATTGAATCATGTAGAAGCACAGGAATTCCGTAATCACTCCTTGGCCAAGAGAAGACATCAAGTAGTTTCGCAATCCATGCTTTCAGCAATCTTTGATTATGGAAATTATGACAGTTACAATGCGAGTCTCTTCTCGGAGAAAATGCTGGAAAGAAAACTGACCAACTACTACTACCAACCAACCAACCCCTCACAACATTGTTTAGGGTGGTATTTATAAGCAAAATATCGGAAAGACATCATTACAACCGACCTGAACAGGTCTGCTAGAAAACCCTTGCAAAATCTAAGTGGTCCTGGAATTAAATGCAAGTAAATATTTTGGCTGTGCTAGGGGCAGCCGAATCAGAAAAGGTGACAATGTGGCCCTTGGGGGCTAGATGCGGTGCTGCTGGAGTGATTGTGCTTTGGGAATTGCAGTTCTGCTCTGGTGTGAGTTAAATGCGCAATAATTATGATTTGAGAGCTTCAAGTAGCTTCGCTCTCTTTTTATGAATCTGATGGAAGGTATTAAATGTTCTCCTGCTTCGGGCCGCTGCTCAAGATTTTCACTGATACTCTTTGCCGCTACATTCATGGCTTCCGCCGTCGACTGATACTCTTTGACACGCTTGATGCTTGATGATTTGATCTGATACTCTTTAAACTCTGTCATTGATCTGATGCTGTCTTTAAACCGGATCATTTTGGCACGATCGGGCTATTTTCGGGCTTTTCGGCGCACAAGCGGCTAAGAAATCAAAATATTCCCCGAAGATTCCTCAAAATGACCTATTTCCCGTATCCGCTAATCGCGCATTGAAAACTGCCTCTATTTCTTGTTCTGGAGCTCCGAAGTGCGATTTTTCTTCCTACGTGAAGTTTCGGCTTTCTGGCTGCTAACATCAGCATGACGTCAGCTGTATGGTGGATGACGTCAGCTGTGGTGGGTCCTTGGTACAGAATGACATGGCGAGGTGCTGATGTAGGAGGTAATGCGATGAATTAGCTCTGATGTGATCGCAATATCGCATCGGCGGGGAAAGGAGGGTGCTTGAGTTGGGCATTTGGCGCTTGCGACCGTTGACCGCCGATATCGCGATATCGCGTTGGGTGGTGCCGGATGGGTCATAACTTGCATGGAGGGGAAAGTGCAATTTTGCGATGCGATCTGGCTTTTAAGGTTCTGTGGAGTGTAAGGTTTTGGGCGGAAAGAGCAAGTAGGTGGGTGCTAAGGGCACTTTGAGGTTTCGGAAGGGGTTCGATTACCTGAGAGGGATTTTAAACTCTGGAAGGGATCCATTGTATCTGGGAGATGATTTGGAGGTTAAGGGTTCTTGCTTAGATTCTGGTAAACAGAGCAATTCCCTGGGGTACTTATGGTTATTTTTCAACCAGGGGGAGGGATATTACGTAGGGGAAAATTGCTTAATATTAGTAGGGGGGACGGGAAGAAATAGGGAGCTAAATAATAATGTTAGTGGTTGATATGGTGGTGGTAAGAAAGTGCTAAGTTCAGGAGAGTTTAGGCTGCTACAAGGGGGTAGGACCATTCTTTGGGGAAAGTATGGAACAACTTTGAGTGAAGCAGATCTTCACTCAAGCTAGTGTTATGAAAATGATGAAATTTGAGAGGTGTCAAGCAGATCTTGATCTCTTTTGGGGAAGTTAGTTAATGATTGGGGAAAGCAGAGAAGGGGAATTAGTTATACCACTTTTGAGCTTCTTACAGAGAATTTCTTGTTGATAGAGTCCTGAATGAGATGACACCTAAAAGTCTGGAACTGATCAGCAATTAGGATTCAGCAACCTCAGAACTACCTACCCAGCCTACTTACCTAGCATTTTTTCTTCTTTTGATTTGGGTGCACTTAGACTTGCAAACCCATCATTCATTTTTCTTTTGATGCTTTCCTATCTACATACTACTCTTATTTCTTCCAAGGGCCCAGATTAAGCTGTTGGGCTCCTCTCCTTCTCTACCTATCTAAGAATCTGCCAAGATTAAACTGTTTGGACTGATTTACATTCTCTACATTCTAAAATAGGAAATTTAAACCTAGGGAGACCAAGATTAGGCTGTTTGGACCCCCCTTTAACTAAAAAATTGGTAATACCGGGATAACTTTACAAAATTTGGAAGGCAATTGAATGAACTTGAAGTAGCCTTCTTTGTTTGGAGACTGTTTAGCAAATATAGAGCATTGCAGCAAGCAAAGTACGACATATTTGGCCTGTAAAATGTCAATCATGAAATATGAATACCCTGCTGCAGCAGGAAGCTAACAGGTAGGACCCTCAAAAGTTTCTCCACAATCCTCCTTTCTTCAAGAACTTCTCCATGTGTCCTCATCTGTGTGACCAATCCAATCACATGTGTGAAGAATGAGTCAATATTGTCTGACTCTTTCATGTTAAGATTCTCAAAATCTCTCCTCAGCAACTGCAGTTTTACTGTCTTCACTTTCTCCATGCCTTGATAGGCTGTCTTGAGGGTTTGCCATGCTTCTTTGGATGTCTTAGCTGCTGCTATCCTTGGAAACACACTCTGGTCCACTGATTGATACAAAAATACAAGGGCTTTTGTGTCCTTCTTCCTATTTCTCTTTAATAGATCTTTCTCTACCTGAGTTAATCTGCTAAACTCATTTTCATCTGCTGGTTCTTTAAAACCATCTTGAACTAATTCCCATAAATATTGACAGGCAAATAGGGCTCTCATGGTTATTGCCCAATAGTCATAGTTTTTCCCATTGAACTATGGGAATTGAGGATTAAACATAGCCATACTAGTGCTTGTGCTGGCCATTCTAGCACTCTTTAACTATGCTTCTAATTCCTTGACTGTGTATTTAAAATATTAACTGTTTCTTCAACAGTAACACACAAAAAACTTTGAGGAATACCTGAATCTTATTTTTAACTGTGTCTCCACCCTGCTGGAGAAGCTGCTGCAGCAAAATGAACCTTCCTTCAGCTTCTTTACACCTTGAAAGAGCCTGGATCAGCTCTGATACCACTGTTGGGGATTTTTCTGGTAAAATCCCAAAAAAAACTTAACTGAATACAGAGTAATGCTCTGTTTTCTCCTCAAGATCTTTTGCACAGGGAAGCCCCCAAAAAATTTATGAACAAAGCAGAGTTTCTCAACCAACATAAACTTGTATTAATTTATAAACTGTCTGATACAATTGTCTTCCTCTCTCTCAGAGGGATTCACCATAAACTTTCACCAAAAACAAAATTACCCTGCCTCTTTTACAAATGATTTTACAGTGCTGTGTAAAATCTTCTTTCACTGCTGTGTGAACAGTTTTACATTTACCGCTGTAAGAATAGAAATTCTTACATAAGTTTACTGCTGTAAAATAAAAAAAATTCACATTCACCACTGTGTGAAATTTTTCATTACCATTAGAAATGCTCGGGATTTCACCTTTCATATTCTAAATAAAAAAAATTACATTTCCTTCCCATTCGTTTCAATAAACCAATACAAGCACCTGTAAGAAGGAATCCAAAATTTTTACTCTCGGGAGTCGCTGCTGCGAACCCTCTGCTTCTCATCCCGTGTGCAATACTAATGCGAAGTCAACACACACATCCAAAACTATATGGCGTACATACTATATGGTTAACCAAAAAAAATTACATGCCATATGAAAAAATTAAAAACTTTACCTAAGACTATGACAAAAACATTAAATGTATCAACACACACATCCAAAACTATATGGCGTACATACTATATGGTTAACCAAAAAAAATTACATGCCATATGAAAAAATTAAAAACTTTACCTAAGACTATGACAAAAACATTAAATGTATTAAATGAAACGTGCGGTAAAAATAAAAATAATGTGCTGGCAGGTTGATGAAGATCCTTGTCCGTTGACCTGATCGGACGCAATTCGCACACCAAGCTCACACAAACCAAACGAACTTTAGCTTTCGAGGGGTGGGTGGTTTTGTGTTCGTACACAGGGGAGTGGGTGGTTTTGTGTTCGTACACAGGACACGTGGCAGCAAGTCAGGGTGTTCGGAGGCCTTCTGACAGAAACAAATTTTTACGAAAAGCGGTGCAGAATGTACTGTGGTTTTCTGAAGTGGTTTTCTGGAATAAATGCCGCGGGGCTGTTCAGCTGGTACGGCAGTTGAAATTACGATTTCAACAATATCGATATCATGCCTGAAACAATAGAATTCTGGCAATAACAACATGGTGAACGATTTGATTATGCTGCTGATTGAGGTGCGTCGACGATTTGATTACACCACTGACTGGGGCCACCTGATACGACCACCATCAAATACCTGCACTTTCCCTTCACGATGCTCAGTGAGGCCTGCCTATACTTAATACCCAACTCAACACAAGACTTGTAGCCCCAAATTTTCAGGTTCAGCCTAAAACCTCTGTTCATCCTTTGTAATATTCGACGATAAATCATGTGAAAGTATTAAAGATGACACCGTTTCTGCAAGTTGAGCCTTCAAAGTGGATAGGGTAAAGGGTAATAGCGTAGTTAGCGCTATCTGGTAAACTGCAAAGAAGGCCAGAGAGAATGAATTGTTTCAGTTGCGGAGGAAAAACAGAACTTGAAGTAGAACTAGATAATGAACGTGAGACCAACTATTTCAAATCGTGGGCCACTTGACGAGGAAGACATCCACCTGTTTTGCAGAAGACATCCATCTGTGCAATAAAAATTGTGACGCGGGAGCGTTGTGAAAAAAATAAAAATAGATGTGTTTAAGAATTTTAATGATAGTGGACCCGGATCTCTCAGCACAACACATACTATCGATTTTGAAGAGTATTTATCTTGCACAATATATACACACTAAACATTTCTACAACGGAGAGTTTAACATACTACTTTGTTTTAAGATTTTGTGAAATATGTGAAATTTAGGATTTGTAAACAAAAGCATGTTAAGTTTCTTATAGAGCCGAATCTCCCCTTTCTAGGATTGTTATTATTACATAGGTTTTGATTTTTTATTGTGGTGATCAACGTTTCAATGTTGAACAATATTTGCGGCTCCCAATGAGTGAACCTTCCTTTGTAACTCATGACCGATATAGTTAAATTTCATTGCATTATTTGAAGCTATAGCTTGACCCTTACAATTTTTTGGCAGGTGTTATCTTGAAAATATTTTCGATATGGTCCCGTGTTTCATCTCTTGAATGATAACGATAATTATGGTGATTATGGTTATTATAGTTTGATTGATATTTTTGAAGTATTAGATAATTGTGGTGATTATGGTTATTAGAGTTTGTTTGATATTTTTGGAGTATTTGAATGCTTGCACGTGTGCAAGAATTTTTCAAGAAAATATTTTTGTTGTTGTTCATTCGCGTGCAAAAGTTACTTATCAGAGATATTTACACATGAATTCGTATTTTTGAAAAGTTCTTACAAACATGTACTTGGAACCTGATTTTTTGGGCGAGTCCTATTTGTGCGACTATAGCATAGTTAATGCTATAGTATTTACACCACTGACAGGAATTTGACATACCATGTTCATGTATCCATGCATGCATCATCACTCGACTCTGGGGATGCCTTCCTGCCCGAGCTTGACCTCACCGCGACCGTAATCTGGCGATGCGTTCCTGCCGGCCTCTAGCTCCGGTGTTCCTGCCTGCCTCGGACTTAATCACTTGGATGTACTTAATGCAAGTGGATGTAGTTAATGAAAATGCACTGTCCACCTACACACATTCAAGGAAACCTCCGGGCGCAAGATTTCAAACTCGCAGTCCCTCTCAAAATTTCAAACATACAGTCTCGCTTGAAATGAAATGTGAGAGGGTGGGCTGTGCCACGTAAGTTTTTTAAATTGAAATGAAAAATGCCCTCCCTATAAGAGGATTAGAAGGAAGACCTGGAGTGCTTCGCAGATTTCTAGCTATACCATATCCAGTTCAATCTAGATTCGAACGAACCGAAAATTATGGGTGAAGGCGAATTGAAGCAAATTTTCAGAATGTTGCATTCTTCTGTAATGTCAGAAAGATGGAAAATGCAGGCGTAGTGGTGGAATATGAAGAATATTAATTTGACACGCCTCTATTGTTATTATTTTAGGACAACAATTTTTATGGTAATAATTTACAGGGTGTTTTCGTGTTCCATATATATGTAGGGAAACTTTCTTTTGCTAACTGAGTTATTATTTCTTAGTATTCTGTCTAGCGAGGAACCTGAATTTTGGCCCGGACCTGACAAAGTTTCACCGAGAGCTTTTATCCCACTATTTCCTTGTTCAAACTCAATTTCAACTTTGAAAAGTGCGGTTCCAGTTCGAATCTAGCACTAAGAGTGCTTCTTGTTGGAAAGATAATTTAAACTGCCGTGGAGCAACAACAACCGAAAGAAACTATTTCCAGAAAACCTCCATCTAAGCTCCCTGCGATGCGATCAAGTCGCAGATCGCATATAGCACTTTTTTCTTGTTAACCTTCATTGCATCATTTCTATTTTCTGCGATTGCGATTTCGCGATGCGATCTGATCGCATATCGCAAATCGCATATTTCAAACAGTTATGGCAGTGGCGGCACATCTTTTCACTTCCTCCAATGCGATGTTGTGATGGGCCACGCATTAAATTCAGATTTTAATTCCCCTGCAGACTGCCATCTTGAAAAGCATCACCGCCTCTTCTGCAATAAATACACAGATAAGCATCAGTAGATATTTTGATTAGTTTATAGTTTAACTCAGATATTTATTTCTTATAAATACAACGAACAACAGATCTTATTTTTAAAAATGTGTAGAAAGAAAAAGAACAGAAGTTCTGTTTTCTGTGTGAGTGCAAGTAATTTTGAACAACAGCTCTGTTTTTGTACTCTGAGAGAGATAGAGAAGAATTAAAAAGGAGAGCCTTTTTTTCTGCAACGCACAGCAGTGTTGAAACTCTATTTTTTTCTGAGATAGTGAAATTAGCTTCTGGAACTGAAGCGTTCTTGTTGTAATTCCTCTGAGTAGAGGAAGCCTATTTTGTAACAGTTTTTTTATGATTAAGATCCTGAATTAAAAACAGAGCGTTGTTCTCTGTGAAATTTATTTTGTGTTTGAAATTAACAGAAATTTCCAACTTGGTATCAGAGCTAGTCTAGGCACTCAGTGAGTCAAAAACAGAGTTTGTTTTCCACTGTAGGAGCTGTAAGAAGTTTAAAGAGCAGTTTTTTCCAGCAGAGAAAGTTTTTGCTTGTTTTTTAATTTTACAGAAAGTATCGCTTCTTTATCTATACAGAGTTAAGATGGCAGATGTTGGAACAGGTTTGACAAATTCCCAACGGCCACAGTTTAATGGGAAGAATCACAGTTATTGGTCCATAACATTGAAAGCATTGTTTGCTTCTCAAGGAATATGGGAGCTAGTTGAAACTGGCTATGCTGAACCTGTAGATGCAACAGCGTTGGCTGCTTTGACAGTAGCAGAAAGAGACCAGTTGAAGAGCGACAGGAAGAAGGATGCCAAAGCCCTCTTTTTTCTCTTTCAATCAGTACATCAAAGTGTTTTTCCACGAATTGCAGCAGCAACAAAATCCAAGGAGGCATGGGATATTCTCAAAACTCCCTATCAAGGCATGGAGAAGGTGAAGACTACAAAGTTGCAGACGTTGAGGAGAGACTTTGAAACACTCAGCATGAAGGAATCTGATACAATAGATTCATTCTTCACTCAGGTTATTGGGTTGATAACCCAGATAAGGTCTCATGGTGAGATTCTTGAAGAAATAAGGATTGTAGAGAAAATCTTGAGAAGTTTACGCTCAAGGTTTGAATCTATTGTGGTAGCAATAGAAGAAACAAAAGATCTTTCACAATTCACGGTAGATGAACTGAGTGCTTCTCTTATGTCTCATGAACACAGACTGAGTAGAGGAACATATTCTTCTTTTGAGCAAGCATTCAAGACTTAGATGTCTTTGAGCCAAGGAAAAGGTTGAGGCAGAGCAAATAACAGAGGTCGTGGAAGAAGCCAAAACAGAGGTAGATATTACCCTGCAAGCACAAGCGAAAGAAGCTGCAAACAGAACCAAGATGAAGGTTCAAGCAAACAGCAAGCTCATGGACAAAGGTATGACAAATCCCAAGTCCAATGTCATTATTGTAAGAAATATGGGCATTATGCCAATGAATGTAGGAAAAAGCAAAATGACATGAATAATAGGAAAAATGCTAATTTTGCAAATGAAGAAGATAAGAATCCAAAGAATGTGCTGTTAACGTGTAACATTGCACAAGACAAACAAGAAGATTTTTGGTTCTTAGACTCAGGTTGTAGTAATCAAATGACTGGAAATATTGCAATGTTTTCCAATCTGAATGAAAATGTGAAATCTGAGGTAACAACAGGAACTGATAATAAGATATCTGTCAAGGGTAAGGGCAGAGTCAGTATCCAAGCAAGAAATGGAGAACAGATGATTGTGCCTGAGGTATACTATGTACCTGGTCTGAAATGTAATCTTTTGAGCATTGGGTAGCTCATTGACAAAGGTTACAACGTGTTCTTCAAAGATGATATGTCTACAATCAGAGATATACCTCCAAGTAAGAAGATCATTGCACAGGTGCAGATGACCAGCAATAGAATGTTTCCTCTCAAACTCAGAGCAGATTTGAAGGAAGGAAGAACTATTGCGGCTGTAACACAAGAAGTCTTTTAGGAACAAGTGAAAGATAAGAATTGGTTGTGGCACTTGAGATTTGGACATCTCAATTTCGGAGGCCTCAATCTGTTGCATAGAAAGGGAATGGTAAAGAGATTGTCATTGATTGAGAAATCAGACAACCTTTGTGAAGGCTACATCTTGGGCAAGCAGCACAAAGAAAGCTTTCCAGCAGGAAAGAGTATAAGGGCAAAAGCACCCTTGGAAATTGTTCACTTTGATGTGTGTGGACCGATGCAAATACCATCATTTTCCGGAAATAGATATGTCTTAACTTTCATTGATGATTACACCAGAAAGACATGGGTGTATATGCTGAAACAAAAGAGTGAAGTGCTTGAGAAATTCCGCCATTTCAAAACTCTTGTTGAGAAGCAGTGTGGGCTTTATATCAAAGTGATCAGAACAGATAGAGGAGGAGAAAACATCTCCCAAGAATTTCTGCATTTTTGCAGAGAGAATGGCATACAAAAGCAGTTTACTGCAAGGTATACACCTCAGCAAAATGGTGTTGCTGAAAGAAAGAACGGGACCATTCTTGACATGGTCAGAAGTATGCTAAAGGCAAAACACTTGCCGCATGAGTATTGGGTAGAAGCTGTCACTTGCGCAGTTTACATCTTGAATAGATGCCCAACTAAAGCTGTCATGAACAAAATACCAGAAGAAGCATGGAGTGGTCAAAAGCAAAATGTCACTCACATGAGAGTATTCGGCTGTGTAGCTTATGCACATGTACTGGATCAGCTAAGGAAAAGACTTGATAGTAAGGGGGAGAAGTGTGTATCTGTTGGCTATTGTGATAAGTCAAAAGCATACAAACTCTATAATCCATCCACTAAGAAATTGATAGTAAGCAGGGATGTGCAGTTCATTGAAGATGAAGCTTGGGATGGAAGCTTAGAGAAGACAGTGAATGTGAAGACAATTGTGTCTCACGAAGAAGAAGAGGAAGGAACAACAGCAAATAATCCTTCCTTGGTGCGTCCTCCTCCACCACAGCAAGTACAACAAACCACACCACAAGCTGGAATTCGAACAGCCTTAAGAAGTCAAGGAAGTGCTTCTTCAAGCACACCACAGGGATCTGAAATACCCTCAAGTTCGAATGAAACTCCAAGCACACCAAGAAGACCAAGATTCAGAAATCTGAATCAGATTTATGAACAAGGAGAGGTAAGTAACAATAACGTTCTAAATTCATTATTCGCTTTGTATTGTCATGTTGATGACCCAATTCATTTTGAAGATGCTGTAAATGAAGATAAATGGATTGAAGCAATGAATGAAGAAATTGGTGCAATTAAAAGGAGTAAAACATGGGAGTTAGTGGACCTCCCTGAAGGCAAAGATGCCGTTGGAGTTAAGTGGGTCTATAAGACCAAAAATAATGCTGAAGGCAAGATTGACAGGCACAAAGCAAGACTTGTTGTGAAAGGCTACAAGCACCAACAAGGAAAAGACTATAATGAAACCTTTGCACCAGTAGCAAGGATGGAAACAGTGAGGACAATGTTGTCTATCGCAGCACAACACAAATGGAAGATTTATTAGATGGATGTTAAATATGCATTCCTAAATGGAGTATTAAAAGAAGAGGTTTATGTTGAACAACCTCTAGGCTATGAAGTTGAAGGCCAAGAGCATAAAGTCTGCAAACTGAAAAAGGCTCTTTATGGGATGAAGCAAGCTCCAAGAGCATGGTATAGTAGAATAGATGCTTATCTGATTGAGAATGGATTTGATAAGTGTGATGGTGAACCCACACTCTACATAAAGGAGAATGACGGTAAGATTCTTATTGTTGTTTTATATGTAGATGATTTGATTTTTACGAGCAATGATGCTTCTCTCATTGCTGATTTTAAAGCAGTCATGAAAAGTGAATTTGAAATGACTAATTTTGGCTTCTTAAGATATTTTCTTGGAATTGAAGTAGACCAAAGTGAAAATGGTGTTTTCATTTCTCAAGATAAATATGTAGAAGCTGTGTTGAAGAGATTTAACATGCAGGACAACAAGGCAGCTGTGACTCCAACTGTAGTGGGGTTGAAATTGACCAAAGAAGACAGCAACAAGGATTTTGATCCAAAATTGTACAAGAGCATAGTTGGCAGCCTTATGTACTTGACTGCAACTAGGCCAGACATTATGCACACTGTGAGTTTAATCTCTAGATTTATGGAAAGACCGAAAGAGACTCATTGGCAGGAAACCAAGAGGATTCAAAGGTATGTAAATGGAACAAAAGGGTTTGGTATTTTATACTCCTCTTCTGAAAGTTTCATGTTGACAGGATACACTGACAGTGATTGGGATGGAAGTGTTGATGATAGGAAAAGCACATCAGGATATGTGTTTCATATGGGATCGGGAGCCTTCTCATGGGCTTCCAAGAAGCAACCAGTTGTGTCTTTGTCAACAACAGAGGCAGAGTATGTGCCAGCAACAGTGGCAGCATGCCAAGCAGTGTGGCTGAGAAGAGTTCTCAGAGATTTGTGTCATGAACAAGAAAAGGGCACAACCATTTACTGTGACAATAGCTCAGCAGTAGCTTTGTCTAAAAACTCTGTTTTTCATAAAAGAACAAAGCACATAGATACCAAATTTCACTTCATATGTGAATTGGTTAACAATGGTGAGATTGTTCTGTTGCACTGCAGAACAGAGGATCAGCTAGCTGACATCTTGACAAAACCATTGGGAAAGAAAAGTTTTGATCATTTCACGAAATGCTTGGGTATGCAGAAAAACCCAACAGTTGAAATTAAAGGGGAGTGTTGGAAAGATAATTTAAACTGTCGTGGAGCGACAACGACCGCAACAAATTGTTTCCAGAAAACCTCCATCTAAGCTCCCTGCGATGCGATCAAGTCGTAGATTGCATATCGCACTTTTTTCTTGTTAACCTTCATTGCGTCATTTCTATTTTCTGCGATTGCGATTTCGCAATGGGATCTGATCGCATATCGCAAATCGCATGTTTCAAACAGTTATGGCAGTGGCGGCACATCTTTTCACTTCCTCCGATGCGATGTTGTGATGGGCCATGCATTAAATTCAGAGTTTAATTCCCCTGCAGACTTCCGTCTTGAAAAGCATCACCGCCTCTTCTGCAATAAATACACAGATAAACATTAGTAGATATTTTGATTAGTTTATAGTTTAACTCAGATATTTATTTTCTTATAAATACAACGAACAACAGATCTGTTTTTTAAAAATGTGTAGAAAGAAAAAGAACAGAAGTTCTGTTTTCTGTGTGAGTGCAAGTAATTTTGAACAACAGTTCTGTTTTTGTAGTCTGAGAGAGATAGGGCAAAATTAAAACGAATTCTCATGAGCTCCATAGTGAAACTGGCCGTTGGGTTGTTCCAAAAACGCCATGGATGGAAAGGATCTGCCATATGTGTGAGAATAGGAGCATCGAGGATGAAAACCCCTTCCTCTTAGAGTGCCCTGCATACAACCACATTAGATCTCAATTTCACAACCTTTGTTACAATACTGACCTTCATAGCCTTTTACAATGCCAAAATTATAGTGAGCTCGGGAGGCTTCTCTCCAAGCTTTTTGAGCATCGGAATAAAATCTTAAATCAAAATAAATAATCTGTCTTTTTAGGTCCGATAGATCATTATTTTGTCTCAGCAGACGTTAACCATCATCATCATCATCATCAAAAAGGAGAGCCTTTTTTTCTGCAACGCACAACAGTGCTGAAACTCTAATTTTTTCTGAGATAGTGAAATTAGTTTCTGGAACTGAAGCGTTCTTGTTGTAATCCCTCTGAGTAGAGGAAGACTATTTTGTAACAGTTTTTTTTATGATTAAGATCCTGAATAAAAAATAGAGCGTTGTTCTCTGTGAAATTTCTTTTGTGTTTGAAATTAACAGAAATTTCCAACTTTGGTAATAAACATATCACGACGGAGCTTAAACTTCTCTTATAGTTCCGTATTCGCACGCCTCGACACCAGGTATTGAGAAAATAATAAATCTGTTTAAACATGGCACAAAGAATGATTGATTGGAATTTCAAACACTACCCAAATATAAATCTTCATTGCAATGTCAAACGCTACTGAAATATTAATCTTCAGTGCAGTATATAGGGTTTCATTTCGTCAAGTTCCTCTCAAGGTGGAAATCCTTCAGTAAAAGCTTAGGTTGCAAGTGAAATTATTTGCATTATTGGCAGATGGATTTTGAATTTAGTGTTGTAAGTTATCCTTGCACAAAAATTGGAAGATCGAGGAGAAAGCTTACTTGCTAAGTCGTAGTCTCCCATTTCATCACTGAAATTTTTTAATTAAATTAAAGTTCATAAGGGTTTTTTAATGAGACGACTGAGTGGTATGTATAATGTCAAGTTCCAAAGCGGAACATACATTTTTGGCCTTGTGATAATTTTTGAATCAAAGTAACATTCATAAGGGTTTAGAGTTTTCTCGTGAGACGACTTAATGGTATACACAATGTATGTTTCAATTCCTTGCATTGGAATTATCAAGATTACTTTTAAAAGTCTCAAATTTAACATAGTTAAAAAAATTAATATCCTCATTAAAAATAGAATTTGATTCCTTGAAGAAGGGAAGAGCAATAGTGGATCAAATTACAAGACCTTACCTTACTGTGAGCGTGATGGAAACCTTGGATGTCGGTTGCCATAAGATTCAACTCGAAGCATACATGAACAACGTTAGATGACCTAAAAGAATTTTATAGGAGAATCGATATATTGGAGGTAGAAGAATCGTAGAAGAGAATAGATATTTTGAAGGTAGATGTATTATTATTCATAACAATTATAGAAATCACGAAAGTAATGATAACCGTGGTTATAAATACCTTAAAAATCCCAATAATGAAATAAGGAAACAAGCCAACAAAACACGCATAAATTAATGAAACAAACTAGGCAATCTGTGGGAGTTAATTGCAATGATGAGTTAGTGGCTCTATGCTGACGCATCCCACTTTTGTAGAAGATGGAAAGGGTGAAAATGGGAAGAGGAAAGATGGAAACCAAAGGGGGAGGATGCTGGGGGAGAAAATGGAAAGAGGAAAGATGAGATCTATAAAAGATAAACCAAAGGGGAGGTTGGCGGGGTTAGGAAAAAAATCCAAAGGATGTTGGAGGGGTGAAGGATGCCGGGTATAAATGGGAAGAGGAAAGATGAAATCTATAAAAGATAAACCAAGGGTGGTTTGGTTTGATTTGGTTGTTGGTCGGAAGGTGGGGTGATGGGGCCCCCTTCAAGGCAGGCCAAAGGCTCAAGGCAGGCTGAAGGCTCAAGGTTGGTCGAAGGCTCACTCACTGAGCCGAAGGCTCAATCACTTGCCCTTCGGGAAAGTTCTATTATACATTTAATATATTAAAATTATTTTATAGGAGAAACGATATATTGAAAATAGATGTAATATTATTCATATTTTCATTTAATATAGTTATGTTGTAATGTAGATTTATTTATTGTAAATCTATATATCATGTAGATTTATTTAAGTAAATTTATATTAAAATATAAAATTTAAACATATTAAATTTGTACTTAATATTACATTAATTTATATTTTATTTAATTTATATTTGAAATTTTAAAAATGAATAAAATAAGATATAGTCACATATAATATATTGGAGAGTAATAAAGTTTCATAAAATTATATTAAAAACAAATAAATATCTATTTATATTAAATTTATTTTCTAATTTAATATAATTTTAAAATGTATAGTGAAAATATATTATATTGGACTTTGTATTTGAGGATATTAATTATTTTAGGGGATTTCTCAATTATAAGGAAGACATTAGAACAATAAATTAAACTAGTCATTTTTTTAAACTTATATGAATTCATAAAAATATGAGTAAAATATCATATATCACATTCCTTAATGGTTGATCACATGCATCATTTTAGTAATTAATGTTTGTATAGGACCCTATCTCATATTAGTTTCAGAGGATAGTTTTGAGGATGGTTCTTAACCCTTCTCACATTGGGTACCTTCTCTTAGATTTGGCTAAAAGATTTAGTAAACATTTGTGGCAAATTTGTAAGAGTAATTATTGTAGGCCGACAAGAATGGAAAGCAATTTCAATAGTGGATTGATTATGCTAGGGCTATAAATAAGGTGTTATTGAGAGCCTTGGATGTTGTTCATTTATTGATTAAGGTGGGAATTGGTGGGACTTTTTATGGTTTTGAGAATTGTAATTTAAATTTGGTACCTTATCCTTTAGTCTCCGTGGTATTTCTTCTAAAATATTAGAATTTTTTTTGTGATTTATGGGCGTATGAAGAGGGGAGCTACTTTATTTGTATAACCTTGTTGCTATTACATTTGTGTTTAACAATGTTTATTCATTACTTATCTTTTGTTTAAATATTTCAAGGTAGAAGGACTAGTACTCTTGCCATTGTAATAGATAGTGTAATTCTTAGTTGGATTACCTATTTTAACAATTATTATATGATTGTTTTGGTTCTTTGTCTTAGTTCTACTCAAGATATTTGTATCCTTTCTCTATGTGTATATGAATTTTTTAGTTCCTTGTCTTAGTTCCACTCAAGATATTTGTATCCTTTCTCTATGTTTTTTAAGGGACAAACCTTTCTATTTCAAGGAGACAAATATTCTTTGCATGTTCATATCCTTATGTAACAAAAAGTATAAATAAAGATATCATAGAATATATATTAACAATAAGAACAATTGAGAAGTACATATAATTATACAACTTCATTTTAATTACTCCCAACACAACACCATCATGAACATGTTTGTACATCAAAGAGAGGGAATATAGATATTCAATAAGTAAAATATAACATGATGTGAAATCTAACTATAAATCTAGGCAATAATTGTTTCACATCTAAATCCAATACTTATACAAATTAAATTTAAAACAAAAAAAATAGAAACTAATAAAAAAGTCAGAGGAACCAATAAACACCTAGCAACATCACTCAACCTTTCTAATAGATATTAAAATAAAACTAATAATTCATAGGTTTCAAATTATATATGTATATAAAATAATTTATTTATTTTTTAATAGAAATTAGAAATATATATTATAATATATTATATTATATATATACTATAATATATATATATATATCATATAAAGTGTGGTATCATATAAATTAATTAGTTATATAAAATAATATTGATTTATATTAGAAAATCAATATGTAGTTTATAACTTCAGGCCATTATTCTTTCATGGGTAATCCCATTTCTTATGGTTTTTATTATAAGTTCAACATTTATGTAGTTCCCCTCGATAGCCATTAGTCTCCTCTCTCACAATCTGAGTGAATAAGTCTCTCTCTACATTAGTAAACCTTTTCTAAAACTCACCCTTGCTAATGGTGATTGAATTCCCTTCCTTTTTTCCAAGTAGTTTCTGTGCAATTGCATGCTTCTTTCCTTTGAATTTGAGGCTTCCTTTTTCTTTCTAATCATTCCTATCTTAGAGTGCGTTGCTTTCCTTTGAATTTGAGGCTTCCTTTTTCTTTCCAATCATTCCTAGCTTAGATTGCTCGAAGTAGTACTTCATTTTTGTAATAGCCTTCCCAGAATTTTGTGACTCATCAAACTCTATCATCTCCTTGAAATTATGTGGAAATATTTTTGAATCTTTTCCTTCTCATCCTCGTACTTCAATATTCAGTTAAATACCAAATAAATGCATAATTTTTTTCATGTTTAATATAAAGTTGATATGTAATATATATAATATATATATATAATATATTATATATATAACTAAAAAATATTTCTGAATAAGTTATAAATAAAGCAATTCAATGTCTCTATTAAACATTACCAATGTGTCTATGAAGCATTACCAATGTCTCTATTAAGAATTACCTGGAAAAAAACAAAACAAAATACAATTCAATGTCTCTATTAAGAATTACCCGGAAAAAAACACAACAAAAGACAATTTTATATCAACTTTAAATAGATAAAGACAAACTATTTAATCACCTAAAAAGTCAAAAGTAAATATATTTAAAAAAATTGTGAAAATCTCTAATTTGTTTGATTATACATTGTAACCATGTTTAAAAATGTTCTCAATATCCTTTATTTTGAACACCAATCAATAAATAAATTACAATAAATCTTAAATCAATAATAATTTATTAAGACAACACAAAGAGTTTACGTGGAAAACCATGGGAAATGATCAACAATGATTTTTATTAATAATACAATATACATCAAAGTCACCTCCACTCCAATGTCCTATGCCTTCCACTCTCTCTCTTTTTTGAGAGTCGAAGGCCACAATACCATGCGTAACCAAAACCCTGTGCAAGCTATAAACCTGAATTATTATTTTTCACTCTCTATTTATTTTGTGAGAGATATACTATATTTAAATAGTCTAGACAAGGAAATACTAGAGGAACAATACCATGTATAACCAAAACCATGGGTCCCAAACAATAGATCCAAAACCATGTGCAAGCTATAAACCCAAATTATTATTTTTACAATGAGAACATCACAAATAAATATTTAAATATTATGACAACTATCAATATAACTTAATTTTGTTTTTATTTTGTATTTTTTAACATTGTATTTTATAATAACTGATTTAATGAGTCATCATTGAGACAACCATATGACTATCATCATTGAGACAACCATACGACTACTCCCAGGAGAAACCAGGTAATCATAAAAGAGCCCACACACACACATATTCACAAATTTATTTAGTTATAATATGATTTTAGAATTTTTATTTAAGGAATATAAGGTTTGAATGTAACATTAAATTATAGTCATTGTTTAAGCAAACTACCTTAAAAATTTGTGAAAACTTCATAATTACATTTGTGTATGTACATTGAATTTATATTATAGTTAGAAAACTTCATAATTGCATTTGTGTATGTACATTGAATTTATATTATAGTTATTAATTAAAAATTGAATACCAATTAGAATGATTTTGGAATGCATCAGTATAAATATGCATAGATTTTTTGGATCTCACATGTGACCTTTACACTATCAATAAAATATAAAATAAATTACATTTTAAAAATTGAAAAATATTATAACACAAAGTTAAAATTGATTTCTTGGGTTAAAGCCATTTTCCATAAACTAGGTGGAAATTGTTATACAAGTATTAAATTGCAATCATAAATGTTTAATTTAAAGGATTTTAATTTGAACATTATTTAATTGTTTTGATTTATTATTGTTAAGAAATTTACCCAAGAACACAAATTAATTATGGAGAATTAGTGAGAGAAATTAATATAAAAATAACCAGCAACAACCATAAACAGATAAACACACATGTTTATAATATGGGGAAAAACCCGATCATAATGAAATTTCATTATCCTTGGCCAAAACCCTGGCCAATCCGGCCAAGTGAGCCTTCACAGCTCACCTCCAGGCCCTTGCATTACAATGAAGTCCTTCCAGCCTTTTATAGGCTCCATTACATATAATACCACGGGCAGAATACCATGGGTGCACAATACCATGTGCCCAAAAACCATCACTGTTTAACCTGGTCAACTTTGACTCTATCTGCAGTTAAGTTAAAACCAACAACATCCCCCCCTTAAACTTGACTTTGGGGTTCCTGACTAACTCAGCCAAACTGCTAAGTGAGACCAAGTCTCGCTCACTCTAGCTTCTTACCCCCCAGAGTTTTTACCGGGTATTGTTAACCCGACATCCCCCCTATCACTAGGTCTAACCAAACTTTTCGTGATCACTCGAGGGGTACACATCCTTACAAGTTTACAGTAGTATGCCTATTTACATGTAACTAATATTTGTTCTATTTTTTTTTTTGTTTACTGCTGACTGGAGATATATATATATATAGGTACGGTTCAATTCTGATCACATGGTTTCGTTTTTCCAGCCTCACTGAATCCCGTGAATTCCTCTCCTTGATCATGATCATTTCAACTCTTGCGATGCTTTCCTCTCTGATTCTTCAATCAGAAACGAAGTGCTCTACTCCCTTGAAATCGAATCAGCCGATGGCTCTGTTAACAGGGACTGCTCTCTGCAACACCATTTACATTGGGCTAAAATAAAATCCTTCAACTGAAGGCATAACAATTCGAAAGCCCAAACCCTCAACCATGCTCTGATACCAATTGTTAAATACACATAATTAATTACGGAGAAATTTTGAGCGAAACTTAAAATAACCAGCAGCAACCAATACACATAAACACAACAAGAACTTGTAGATTCCATCACTAGTGCCTCACGTAGCAGAAAACGAACAATTTCCGAAGCCGCATGAACAATTTTCTTCTACTGACCTTTTTAAATAGCCGCATGAATCCCGAAAAAATTGTCAACATGTTCCAAACCGGTAAATATCGCAAATGCACTACGATACCTAGCAGTTACAGCACTATCTTTTGCACATTCTCCTCGAGGTTTTTCCATGTACAATTGTTCCACCATTATTTTCAAACCCAGATCTGTAAAAAGGCTGCATTGATCTCATCAGGCACTATCAACCCCTGGCATCAAAAAATCCCTTTGAAGCCAATATCTGGCTCTGATACTAGTTGTTAGACCAAAGCATACATAACACACAACGGATTTATACTTATAGACAGACAAATGGAGAAACAACAACATTACTTAATCAGAAATAGCGGAATAGAGAAAACAATCACTGGAGAACAGAAATCACTTTGCATTACATTACAAGATTGGGCCTTGGATTTTAATTTGAACATTATTTAATTGTTTTGATTTATTAGGAGCTAAATTTTTTCAACCATCAAGTTGTGCTCAACTTATTTTTATTAGTCATAAAACCTTTCTTGAAATTAAGTGTAGGAAAACTAACTATGTACTTGACCAAGGGTGTCATATCATTCTTCAATGCATGACCTTTCTTTATTACTAGACCAACATGTATGCATTCATCATGATAGTGCATTTGTAATGTGCATGGTAATATTTTTCGTTGGATATTATTTGTAATGTGAATGGAAGCATTTTTCATTCATATGTGTATTATTTGATATTGGTGAGGTGAACTTTGAAAGAGATAATGCTTGCAGCCATTTCACTTCATTCTTATATGTAGAGTGAGTTAATCACTCCAATTTGGAATTGGATTACAACTTGATGACCATGACCTAGGACCAAGCAATCTTGTTTGTTCCCTGAACAAACACGTATAAAATAAGACTCTTAATAAATGTCATCATGTCAACTTCAATTCCACATGTTTAATATTAGGATGTTTCATCTACATGTCTCACATGGAAGGCATTCCTTCTATGTTAAGAGCCACAAAGGGAAAGTTTGGATAGGCATTTCTATGTTATGTTGTTACAATAATGGAAGTATGTTGTTCATGTTTTTTGGGTGATCAATGTTGTGTCATCAGCTATTATAAGT
>APFE031417526.1:0-14207 GCA_000404065.3 Pinus taeda | reverse complement strand
GTTGACCTTGTTCCTTTAGGCAGTGAAGCAACACTTTTAGGGACTTAAGAGCCCTCAGTTTATGGACATTTGTGATTGGGGTTGAAGTGCCCAAAAATGTCTATAACAATTGTGGCATTTAAGCAAGATGCACACAATTTCATGAATTTATTCTTTCCAAACCAGTATACTAGTAGTGGCACTTAGAGTAGCATCATTTTCACATTTATACATTTTTTGTGGGGTTCATTTATCATTTCTTTTCTCTTTCCTTTTTTCTATTTTTTGTATTTATACCCTCTTTTCATTTTTTATTTTAATTTTCTTATCTTTTTTGGAAATCATTTGCAATAAGCAATATTACTTACAATCTGAAATATTGAAAGCAATTATTCAATGATCATTTGTTCCTATAAATTATGGGACCCTAACAGTTGCTCCAGCTGGGGATGGCACTTCCTGGTGAAGTGTTAAGAAAAACCGTAGACTAGTAGCCTTGAATCCTTATCTTTAGTGTTGATTGCATCTAATCTTTTGTTTTGTGTAGTTATGGTAGCAAAATGCCTAAAAGCTTAAGGCCTTTTCCACGGGCTTGAACTTACAGACACAAGCTAAAAGGCTTCAACTTACAGACACAAGCTACCCACTCATGACAGTACAAGGTAAATGATATCTATAATGGGTGTCATAAAAACAATTGCTTAATCCTGAAAACTTATGCTTTAGCATCCTTCCATTGATAGGTCCTCCAGGTAATTTTCTTCCATCTGTGTTCCTTAGAAAAAAATGCATTGTTACCTTGGTAAGAATCAATAATGTAAGGTTACATCCACAAGTTGTCAAACTTACCCTGCTTTCCTTTCTCTTCCCTTCTAGAATCCCATTTCAGAACATGATTGTCGATCTGAAAGTCATTAGCTTTAGTCCTTCGGTCAAATGTTTTCTTGATGCTATCTTGGATCAACTGAGTTTTTTCATGAACTCCTTCTCTTGTCTAATGTAAATGAATTGTTTGGTTTATTCTCCTCTATAAATGATTTGTCTCCACCTCCAATTCTTGCATCATCTTTAAAACAAGAATTCCAAACGAAGTTGGAAATACAACATCTATCCCATAAACTAGCTGGTATGGAGACCTACCTATTGAATTTTTGGTAGTAAGCATGTCTGCCCATAATGCATTAACCAACTTATTATGCCATGATTTTTTATTGTCCTACAACAACTTTTTAATAATGTTAACTCAGCTTTTATTGGAAGATTCTATCAATCCATTTCCCTGGGGATAATAGGTTGTAGAATGTCCCAATGCTATTTGATATTTGTTGCAAAATTCAACCATCCTTTTTTACCTGAAAGTTGCAGCATTTTCAGTAATAATTTTCCTAGGGCATCCAAATCTTGAAAGGATATTGTTTTCCAGGAATTTTATGATGACTGCATCAGAAGCTTGTCTGGTTGGTATGGCTTCTATCCATTTTGTAAAGTAATCAGTGACTATCAGAATCCACTTATATTGGGTAGAAGAAGCAGGGTGGATTTCTCCTATGAAGTCAATGCCCCATTGTTGGAAAGGAGTTTCAGAAGATATAGGCCTTAAGGGTAAAGGAAAATTTTTCTTTTTACCTTCGAATACTTGGCATTTGTGGCATGAAATAACTTTCTTTTGGATATCAGAAAATAGGGTGGGCCAATAAAAACATGCCCTCAGAATATTATTTGCAGTAGTCTTCCAATACAGGTGTCCAATGCAGTCTCCTTCATGGAACTCTTGCATGACCTTATCTACTTCATTTTCCAACAAATAGTTTAGTAAGACACCACTAACATATTTCCAATACAGATTTTCATCCAAAATACAAAACTTTACAGCTTTAAGTTTAATAAATATAGCCTTTGTTTTAGTTAAACCAGGAGGAGCTTGTAAATTATGTAGAACATAAATAATGTTTGCATACTAGGGAGAGGTAGCAAAAGCTTTTGCTACCAGTGGAGTCGCCATCTCATCTAGTTCATTAATATTTCTAGAAAATTGATATTTAAAGCATGTAAGTTAGGTTCTTCCATTAATTTTGCTAACCCTTGACCTTTGATGAGTTTAGTGGGTTAGATTTCAATATCATATTCTAATGTAACAACAATCCACTTACCCCTTTCCCCTCGAGATCGTTTTCAGTCAGTATATCTTTAACTACTACACTTGGAACAAAAGCAATAATGTGTGAATGAAGAATATACACTCTAAAATCCTTCATGGCTTTTACCAGGAAAAAAGCTTGTTTTTTCATAATGTCATATTTCAACAGTACATATCTCAAAGCTTTGGTAAAGAAAGAAATAGGTTGTTCATGGCCTTCATTATTCTTTTGTAAGACAACTACAGCACTGGTGTGCTCAGAACTAAATGAAAAAATTAGGAAATCTTTAGTAAAATATGGACTAACTAATACAGGGGCCTCAGTTAAAGCTTGCTTTACACTATTAAAGGATTGTCTAGCCTTCATATTCCATTTCACCTCACTATATTTCTTTAACATGTTGGTTATATTCTTTAAAATCTCAGCTAAATTCGGAATGAATCTCCTTAGAAAATTTATCTATCCAATAAAAGATTGAACTTCCTTTATATTCCTAGGGGGATTAATTTTGAGTATAGCTTCAATTCTACTGGGATCTATCTTGATTCCTTCTTTTGAAATTATGTGTCCCAATAGTTTTCCTTCTTGCAAACCGAATAATGTTTTCTTGGGGTTGAGGGAAATGCCAAATTTCTGACACTTTACAAAAACTCTTCTCATATGATTTAAGTGTTCCTCATCTATTTTCGAAAAAACAGTGATATCATCCAGATATATATCTATGAAATGACCCATTTCATCAAAAAAAGTAGAATCCATGGCTCTCTGAAAAGTTGCTCCAACATTCATTAGACAAAAATGCATTTTCGCATACATGAAATTGTCCCAAGGTGTAGTAAATGTTGTCTTCTCTTAATCATTTGGGTGTACTAAGACTTGGTTATAACCAGAAAAGTCATCTAACAGGGAAATCCTACTAGATCCAACCACCTTCTCTAGGATGTGGTCCATCTTGGGTAGAGGGTAATTGTCATTTAGAGAGGCTTTATTCAAATTCTGGAAATCAATGCATAGTCGGATTTCACCAGTCTTTTTTCGAGAGGGAACCAAATTGGATACTCATTTGGAATATCTCAAGGGTACTATGATTTTTGCATCATACATTCTTTTTACCTCTTTCTCAACTAGAGGCATAAGTATTGGATTAATCCTCCTTAATTTTTGTTTAAAGGGTTTTTGATCTTTTAAGGGAATTTTGTGTTGTATGATACTTGTGTCATAGGATTTTAGGTCCTCATAACTCCAGGTGAAAACATCAATGAACTATTTGAATAATTGAATGTACTTCAGCTTTTCAGCTGGGGGTAAGGATTTGGAGAGTTTGATCATTTTGGGTTGTTGTTCAGTCACAATATTATGTCCCTCAACACCAGCTCCAGTGGATTCAATTTTGGGCTTCTTAGCTACATCATTGAAATCGAATAAATCTTCTAATGTAACTAGCCCTCTAGGTAGGATATTGTCTTTTAGTTGCAAAATATTTGTTTCTTGTTTTTCTTCATCTATTTCATGCAATTCTAATTTATTCACACTAATATGTACAGTATCATCTACATCAAATTCTATATCTATATTAGAATCTTCAAATTCGTCTTTAGACTGCAAAAAGTTTTCAATCTAAGCATCATCTCCAAAAACCTGCCAGTATCTAATGTTATCAGGTACAGTAGGTCTATTTTTCACTTCGACAGTATATGGACGAGTAGGACGAAATGGTAATTTACATCTACTTGTCGAAGTAGCAAGACCATCAAGCAGAATGTTTTGATCTCTTGAAACTGCAGAAAAACTGTATTCACTAAAAGAATCTATAAAATCCAACACAACATTTCTATATGCTCTCATCCTAAGATGTTTTGCAGAGTAGTCTCCTTTGATTTTTTTTATCATCAATTTAGAATCTCCATGAATGGCAATCTGTTTAGCACCCAAATTCTTTAAAAGATGTAAACCTAAGATTAAGGCTTCGTACTCTGCAACATTATTAGAACACTGAAAATTCAATTTGTAGGAATGACCCTCTGAGTGATAAGTATATGAAGTAGAAACCCATACACCAGCACTCGCTCCCTCTTTACTCATTGATCCATCAAAACCCAAATTCCATAAAACTTCACCTGAATTATCTCGTTCACTGTTTAATGTTTGACAATCGTCAGTGAGACAAAGTGCAGTATTATGATTTCGAACTTGTTCTTGTCCACTTACATTGCTATAGAGAATAAGTGAGTCAAGATCAGAATGAACATAATATATAGGATAATTGTTAGGTCTATCCTGAGTGGTGACCATGAATTTCATAAGTTTCTCTCTATAGAGTCTTCTGTTGTGACCAAAGACCAGGATTGTTGCATAGGACATATCCATCTGTAAGGTTCCCTGGAGTTTGGCTTCCCATGAACGGAAAAGTAGCATGCCATATTTGGGAGGGATATCGACAACAACTATGTCCATAAGTACACGTTTAGCTGGTATTTTGACTAAATTGACACATAAATCCTTTATAAGTCCAAGGCACTTAACTTGACTAGAATCAAATGAATACAGATCTTTATACATTCTAGTTATAACTAATCCCAGTTTCTCCATAATTACCTTAGGCATAAGATTGTGGGAGGCCCTTGAGTCAAGCATAGTGTTGTGTAATATTTTATCATGAATAGTTAGGCTAACATAAAAGGGAGGTACATCTCCCTCTTGAAGTTTTCCATCAACTTCTGGGCCAAATAGTATTTTAGGTTGATCATCTAATACATTGGTTGTATCAACGTTTTCTCTTGTGCTCAATGCTTTCATTACCTGGGATCTATAGGTAGTTTAATTCATTAATTCCATCAAAGGAATGGGGATTTTGAGTTTTGCCAATTCATTTTCTATATTAAATGGTGTATGTGCTTTATTTGAAATGGCAGCGTCTTCTTTATCATCCACATCCTTTTCGGATATGTCTCTTGGTTGGTTGGTAGAGGGATCATTAGTTTCAATCGATTTGGATGCAATATCGAGTTTTTCCTGGATTAGAACATCAAGATTATTTCTAGTAAGAATCTCAACATTCCTTTTGGCAAGTGTCTCAGTTGGTTTCTTTGGTGGAGTATCAGGTGTTTTCCTACTCCTAAGGTTGTATTGCTTATGGAATTCCATAATGGCATTCTCAAAATCGTTCTTCTAATCCTATGATTCTTCAGGCTCTATTTCATTCTAGGATAATAGGAAAAGGTCTTGTTCTTCCTCAGCAAGAAAAATATAGTCATTATCATTTACTCCCATGAGATTTATTTGAGTTTCCTTTGTATAATCAACTACTTCAGCCTCCTCATATGTATGATTTTCTTGGAAAGGAGGTCTTACCTGCTATTATGGACCTTTTGGGTCCCTTTGTTTAATCTGGGGTTGATTTCTTCTATAGTTTGGATTCCTTATTTTCCCAGTTTTATTTTCTCTCTGAGGAGCCCTATCAACTATATTGATTATATCCATCATTTTCTCTACAGTTCTCAATAGATTGTCTATTTTATAATCAGTGGAAGCAGAAGATGAAGGTTCCTCTTTTATTGTTACTCTTTTTTCAACCTTTAAATTAGCTTTCTTGGCTAATAAATTAGCCTCTATTTAAGTGTGTTTGCTTGCATCTCCTCTAAGGTTGTAGGATCTCTTTCTCTCAATTGATAGGCCATATCAACGTCGAATCCTTCTAGGAAATGTACCAGGGCCAAGCCTGGGGGTGGTTTAATAGCAATGGGAATTACATTATAAACCTTATTAAATCTGTCACAGTACTCTTCTATAGTTTCATTAGGTCCTCCCTTAATGTTTTTATAATCGTTAAGGATCTGCAAAGGACTCTTTTTAATTTCCCACCTAGTTAGGAAAGATTGGTGAAAAAAAAACAAGGTCAGTTATACCACCTGCTGCTAAGTTTTTGAACCACTTTCTGACTTCTCCACCTAAGCTCTAGGAAAAAAGCCTAAGTTTTACATCATTCTCATCTACTTCATGAAGATAAAAAAAGTCATTCATTCTATCTATGTGTTGTTGTGCATTGATGGCAATAGTACCATCAAATTGGGGAATCCTAGTCTGATAGTCTTGGGGAATATCATGCAATTGGGAAGGTAAAACTGGGGGGGTGCATAGCGAGCAGCCATGATATTTGGTCTTAAGGGAGGAGAAGATATAGGATTTGTGGGAATTAATTGAGTTACTACTTGTGATACTACTCGATGAGTAGTAGAAATTACAGAAGAGGTAGGGCCAACTGATGTTGGATGAAGTGATTGGGAAGATGAAGTGAATCCTGCAATGGTAAGAGCAGAAAGTTCAATAGTGTTGAATGTAAGCTTGACGTACAACCTGATCAAGCGCTGACACAAGATTCTAAAATTTATCAAAGTTATGAAGCACTTGTTGATCCAAATCAAGTTCAACAGATGGTCTTATTGGTTTATAGGGTTGAAGAATTGCTTCATCAACCACTGTCTGATCAACAAAAGTTTCAAACTTAGTCCTAAAAACACTGTGTTCGAAAAGTAAGTCGAATTGAATATCTTCAATGGTGTCAAGGTTTTCAGGAAGAGAATTGGCCCTTGAAAGGGGGCTATTGCTTCCCTGGCTTTCAGCTAAAATTCTTCTTCTTAATATTCTTTCAGGATTGTCTAAAATTTCAGGTGGGTTTAGATCGGGATTGGCTAGGGTATGAATTCCTTTTGGAGCCAGATCTTTAAAAGTGAAAAACAACCTCTAATCCTTTATTTCCAATATCTTGATCATTAGAATTCTTGAAATAAAGATGTAGAAACTAGGGAAATAATCTTATGATAATGAAATGAAGGATTATTTTTAGTGCCCAGTATGGTCGCCAGAATGTTAGAACTCTGTAATTTTCTGATGTTGCAGAAGAAAATCACAAAGGTAACCATAAACCAACTTTGGAAGCTGGAATCTATCCTTGTCAGCTTTAGAGAAGACTCTCTCTGTAAAATGTAACTTTGTTGGATTGAATATTAGGCTAGTTATGAAGTTTAAGGTTTGATAACTAGATTACCTTTGGGCTATGGAGTTTGTTACATAAAATACAGATTGACTACAGTGTCTACAGATAGATCTCACAGGGCAGGGTAGCCAAACCAAATGGATTCTTTAAGGTCTGTGAAATGGAGAAGAAGAACATATTTAAGGTTCACTTCAAATATAGAGCATTGTTACATGAATTCTATATTTAAATATCAGAAGAAGACATTGAAATTATTTGTAGTTGGGTGCATAGTGTATATTTAAACAAATTTTTCCATTTACTTATCTATTGAATAATTTAGATTTGAAAACAAATATGTGCTATAAACAGAGAAATATAAACACATAAGACAATAGATGCACTTCACCAACAACTTGACACAAGAATGTTGTGAAAGAGCTTCTGTATTACTCATAAATCCATTGATTCTTCAGCAATATACAATAGTATTCTTCATACAAAAACCAACCCTTGATACTTCTGAATATGAAGTATTTATAATTAATTTACAAAAAATATCCTATCAGAATGACTATGATGTATCTAAAAATAATCAAACTGAATCAATTTAACTTATTACAATGATATCAAGGAAATTTGATATGTCTGAAGTGGTGGCATTGAATTCGCAGAACAACTGGTTGTCTGGCGCTCAAATTCTACATGTGTTATGATGTTGATTTGTGCACTTGAAACTACTTTTTACCCCAATAACTCACAAAGTTAATCCCAACGTTGTTCACTCGGGATAGTAATCTTCAACAACTTTTTGTACACTTCGTCAACTTCAGTATATTTGGAAAATGTCGGCTTGGTGATGAATAGAATTTTAATTGAATACTGAATGTCAATATCATATGCCAATGCGTCCAAGAACGCCTTTCCTGTCATACCGAATCTTCCAGCTGCAACCTTCGAACTATTGCTTGCCTTGGTCATTATTTTCTCATTGTAATCTGACCATGTGCTAAGTTTATCATTAATAACTAACAGGTTTCGAAGTCCTTTCTTGTAGAGGGGCTCCAACTTGGTGAAGAATTTATGTATACTAGTGTCCATAATCTGACACTTCTCTTCAAGTTGTCTCATTAGATTTCTTTTAGTCAAGACCTTCTTGACTTCCAATATTGTTTATGTTTTGTCTTCAATTTCCAACTCTTCTAATTCCTGTCTATTTTTGGAGTTAATAAATTTGATGACCTCAGTGGCTCCACTGGGTTTATCTCCTAACTGCTTTTTGACCTGCTCGATGGTTTCACTGGACCATTCAATAAGCTCCTGTTGCTAAAAAATAATTTGAATTGAAGGCCAAATGTATATCATGTCTTCATTGATTCGTTTCCAGATATTTTCTTTTACCTGTGCCAATGTATTACCAATAGCACAACCTTTTTCCATCTTCTAAAATCTTTGGGACAATGTTTGGGACGTTTGTGTTTCTGTCAGGAGGGAATTTTCAAATCTTGTTCTCTGCTCCTGTAGGACTTTCACCTCCTCCCTCGGCTTCTTTATCTCTTCTCCCTGTATAGACATTTTTTCCATGGATTCAACCAACTTAACTGAATCATCTACAATTAATGTGGGAAGCACAATAGAAGATGATGTTCCTGCTATCGTGGTTTCTGTAGGGATACCTATTTGAAGTAGAGATGCAACGGGAAATGCATTAAGAGGAACCTATACTAGTTGTGAACTTTGTTCCTTTTCTTTTATCATCTTGTCCATCTCTGCCTCCATCTCTTTGATTTGTGCATTCTCTTCCACTAGAAGCTTCAACATCTCTTCCTTTTGTAGCCTTGTCTCTACAAGTTCCTTAGTTTGGGGGTATTCCATTGTAGGCAACTTCAATTGCTTCTTTAGGGTTGCAATGTCAACATTTTTCTTCCTGATTATCTCCTCCGTGGATTTTGAGTTATCAGGATCAAAGCCTGGTTTGATCACCATTTCCTCCAAGTATTTAATTATGGTACCTTTGGCAATAGAGGACACTTTCTCCAATTTAAGCTGAGACTGCACATTATTGAAAGTAATATGTAGTTTGGAAGCAATGATAGCAATCTGTGTGAAAGCAGAGTATACCATTTCTCCAACCTACCTATGCATATCTATTTCATCCAAAGGATGAATATCCTTTGTCTCAAACTCAAAAGTAGTTTGTTTGAAATCTGTTGCAGACTTTTGTTGAGGAACCTGGGCCTCTAAGAATGCCATATGCATTCTTCCCTTCTCTGTATCATATGCTGAAATAAGCATGTGTTGGATGGAGGAAGGCTGTTTCTGAATTGAGCAAAGATATTATCATGAATGGCCTCATTCATCTGTTTAATCTATGTATATCTCTGAAAAATATCTAGCTGCCTCTGCTCTGTAGATGACTCAGGTGTCTGAGGTATCGTAGCTGGAATTTCCTTAGTATCTGAGGATGATGGGGACTCTTTGGTACCATTATCCAATTTAAAAGTTTGAAAGCCTGAGGGTACAATAGTATCGTATGTGTCCTCCTGTGCTGGGAAGTCTATTTTAGAGCCTATTTTAATCTTCTTTGTGTATATTTTGAACTCTTTGGTTGAGACTTCTGTAAATGATGGAGAGTCATCGTCTCTCGATCTCTTATCTGTCTTTTCTCTGTGTATGGGAGTCTCTGAAGCTGTCCTGGAAAGCACCTTCTCTTCAGCCTCCTGCAATGTATTTTCTAGCCAAGTGTGTTGGTTCATATACTTCTCTATTTCTGGCCTTTGAGTATGCACATATGGCATTTCTTTTTGTTCCACTCTTATCTTTGAAATCACCCCAAAGGGGTCATAGGACCAAGTGAAACTGAGATGGAAATTCATTTGTTTCAACAAGAGGTCTACTTCCTCTCCTGCTCTCCACTGTTGCAGATGAAAGGTCCTACCTGTGTTTTGATCTAGAACTAATATTTCTTCTTGGCTGCCATGAAATGAATGTTGTCAGAGTGAATTATTTGCCTGATGTACTCCAAGGTAAATATTCTCATTAGAATATACATGGGCAGCTTGTATGGTGGCAACTCTGAACCATACACTCTAATTTCTATGAATGACTGGTAAAGGTATTAGTCCCCTATTTTCACCTGTTTGCTAAGCTGTAAAACCTTCTTAATGTCCACACTTATCCTTGGAATCTGTTGACCACTCAACAAACAAGCTTTTGGATACACAAATTGATCAATGAAGTTTGTGAAGGTAAATTCCTGTGATTGTCTTCTGATTAAGGAAGTCCATAAGACAATAGATTGTGACTCTCCTTGTTGATCAAGCTTCTGCACTGCAAAGGAAAACCTATATGTTTGAAATAAAATGAACATGTACATGAGAATAGAAGAATATTTTAACATTCCTTCAATTAGAAACTGAAGGAATTGTTCATGAATTACATTTGCTAAGAAGTGACCATAGTCAAAGGTGACTATTAGTCCTTCTTCTGAAGAAAGGGTGGATAGAAAGTCTAGAATAGGCTTATCTACCCATTCATCTGAATAGTAACCAATAATGGATGACAAGACAGAGATAATATGTTTGATCCTTTGAGGGAACATAGAAGAGGGATAAGGGGGATTTTTCTTAGGGAGTTAAGAGTCTTCAGGGAGGAAAACTTCAAAAATCCTAGCTCTCTAGGGGAAGGTTAACTTCTTATAGATTTCTTTGAGAGCTTGAAGGGAAAAAGGGGTAAGGGAATCACTGCAGGGGACTTATAGCATTTTATTTATGCTCTTAGATGTAATGGTGAAGAGGATTTCACCATTGGGGGAAATAATAGTCCTCTTACTTGGAAGATAAGAGGCATGGCATTTTAGGAAGAATTCGAGAAAGTGATAGGATTAGGGGAAAACAAATAGAGGAAGTCTGGACTGCCAAAGGTTTGTTTCATCGGATTGATCAAGGTAATTATCTCGAAACCAACAGTGTAATTCGAAGAGATCATCACACTGTTTTTCGGCTATCTTGTAGTCTCTTTCAGTGAGCAGAATGTAGTCTAAATCCACAAGGGGAGTGAGCATGGGATTGACTGTAGTGGTGACTTTGGGAGCCATTGTACTAACAAAATGGATAGGGGAAGAACTTTGACAGAAGGAATTCGCAGCGAGTTTCAAGAATTTAAGGAAAATTTGGGTGACAGTACCTCTGTAAACTGATCAGAGACATGCAATTGGAACGCTAATGGATACTAGGATATAAGCGCAAACAGGAGACGAGAGAAATGTTCATAAGGTGAAGAAGAACAGGTGTAGTCGTGGATGAAAATTAATTTTTTATAGGCCGCAGACCGGGCTTAACGGTCATGATATTGCATTAATTTTAATAATGGCGTTGGTAAACGAAAATAATAATAAAGGTGGGAGCAACGGTCGTGGATGTGGCAGATGATGATAGGCGGTGTAATGGTGTGAGACCGTTAGTGGGAATTACGAAAGGAGAGGACATGTGGCATGATTGGATTGGCAGTTGAGAGGGGACATGGAGATGATGGTTGGCGGGAAGGCGGGCTATGGAGGGAGGCGAAACCGCTTTCGGAGAGGGGGGGGTAGGTGGTATCTGGGGGGGGGGTCCAAATCTTAAGGGTAACACAATAGGGGGCGGGAAACAACTTTTATGAACCCCCCCCTGCGTAAAGAGTATAACTGCCGGGGGGGAGGGTCCTAAAACTCTTATGGGTCGTTGGATGTGAACGGGTGGATGATCGGGGATGATAAGATGTGCGGGGTTTAAAAACCAGTTGGCTCCGCCAAATTATTTCGGGCATTTGCTTTTTAAACCAAAGTCCAAACTTTGTACAATGAACCACCTTACCAACTACATCAAAAATCCATGATTTCCTATTCTAATGCAATTTTACAATAAATAAGGGTACATTTAAAGGTGAAAACCGTGTCAATTTTTTCATTCTTAAGAGACTAAGAATATTTATTTCAAACACTAAACTAATCTACTCAACTGCATTAATCTAGATTAAATTGTTGGATTAACTTTATTCACCTATTCTACCTATCTAATCTTAACCAAGATTACACTGTTTGGCTAAGTTATTCACTCTAATCTAATTAACATAAATTTAAACTTGCTTGAACATGATTAAACTGTATGTTTCAAGTAGAAAGGTAATGTCGCATTTAAATAAGCTACACACGATTTCATGAATTTATTCTTTCCAAACAAGTATACTAGTAGTGACACTTAGACTAGCATCACTTTCACATTTATTCATTTTTTGCGAAGTTCATTTATCATTCTTTTCTCTTTCCTTTTTTATATTTTTTGTATTGATACCCTCTTTTCATTTTTCTCTCTTTTTTGGAAATCATTTGCAGTAAACAATATTATTTACACTCTAAAATATTAAAAGCAATTATTCAATGATCATTTGATTCTATAAATTATAGGACCCTAACAGATCTGGATACCATCAGGGACACATCAAAGAGGAGGATATATACAAGACTACATTTAGGACCAGGTATGGGCATTAGGAGTTTGTTGTGGTTCCATTTGGCTTAATTGATGCTCCAGCTACATTCATGTGTTTGATGAATAGTGTGTTGTGTCCATATTTGGATAAGTTTGTTATTGTGTTCATTGATGATATACTGGTATATTCTAAAAATGAGGAAGAGCATGCCAAGCATTTAGCAATAGTGTTGAGGTTATTAAGAGAACATTAATTGTATGATAAGCTCAACAAATGTAGTTTCTTTCGGACTGAGGTACACTACTTGGGACATCTTGTCTCCAAGGAAGGTATTGTTGTAGATCCAAAGAAGATAAGAGCCATCATGGAGTGGGTAGCTCGTAAGAGTGTGGATGAGGTGATACCTTTCATGGGTCTAGCAAGCTACTATAGGAGGTTCGTCAGGAACTTCTCATAGATTCCTTATCCTATTACATCATTATAGAGGAAAGGTACCAAGTTCGAATGGACTGAGGAGTGTGAGGCTAGCTTTGAGCAGCTGAAGCAGTTGTTGACGCATGCACCAGTACTACAAATTGCAGATCTAGACAAAGAGTTTGTAGTGTGTACAGATGTTTGCAAAAGAGGACTTAGTGGAGTCCTTATGCAGGATGGACAAGTGGTATGTTATGAGTCCCGGAAACCAAACCAGCACGAGCAGAACTACCCAACGCATGATCTTGAGCTAGTAGTGATTATACATGCACTGAATATGTGGAGGCAATATCTTCTTGGCAAGCAATTTGTGCGTATGAGTGATCACATCGGATTGAGGTATTTGTTTGACCGGCCGAATCTGAATGCCAGGCAGGCTAGATGGTTGGACACGATCAATGAGTTTGACTTCGATATCAAATACATCAAAGACAAGGAGAACCAAGTGGTAGATTCTCTTAGCAGGCTGGTACAGGTAAATCACTTGGTAGCTATGAATTCTTATGAGACAGATTTGAAAGATAGAATCTTACAAGCAGGACAACAAGATGTTAGATATATGGAGATCGTGCATAGGTTGTAGCAGGGTGATAGTATAGGTACAGGTCATGGTACAGGTGAAGGTGTAGGTACATGTACATGTAGTGGTACAGGTACAGGTGGCAGTACATGTACAAGTGGTAGTACATGTACAGGTACAAGTGGTAGTACATGTACAGGTGGTAGTACATGTACAGGTACAAGTGCAAGTGCACAGGACTCGGATTATTGTCTTGCGGCAGATGGATTGGTCAGGTTTCGAGACAAGATATATGTTTCGAATAGTAGTGAGCTCAAGAAGGTGATCTTGAGGGAGTCTCATGTGAAACCATATTCAAGTCACCCAAGTTATCAGAATACACTCATGACGGTGAAGAGATATTACTATTGGCTTAATCTGAAAAGGGATGTAGTAGAGATTATGGCTAGATGTTTCAATTTTCAGCGAGTGAAGGCAGAGTGTAAACGTCCAGGTGGACTGCTATAGCTGATCACTATACTGGAGTGGAAATGGGAGATCATTTCCATGGATTTCATCACAGGGTTGTCGAAGACAGTGAAGCAATATGATTTCATCATGGTCATTGTGGACAAGCTAACAAAGGTTGCACACTTTATTCTGGTGAAGTCTACAT
>APFE031417513.1:0-18093 GCA_000404065.3 Pinus taeda | reverse complement strand
ATAGAACAACAAAATAATCTAACACACACACATAAGACATAAGATATGTTCTCCGGGAAACTCTTTTAGGAGAAAATTCAGTTGGAAAGTGAGGGAGCTTCACTCTCTTTCTCCGTCTGGAAATATGGTTGCAAGTATGAAGAAGTAATGCATTTGGCCTGTGGGCTACTAAAATCCACAAATCCTCTCTATGTGCTCTTCCTCCTATCTCTCCTATCAATATTTTCTAATATATGGAACAAAATTCTCTCGAAATAACAGAATGCCTCTTCCTCCTAGTGGCCCAGTTATAACACAACTCGATTGCCTACTAGTGGTTAAATTTAACTATATTAAATCATAATTAGAGTTACAATATAGGCTCTTCTATATTCTTTTATATCATAATCACGTGCCTAGCCCCTTTTCTATGAATAATGGGGGTTGTTGCGGCATCATCCCGAACTATAAGTGTGAAAACAGGAAGGTCAACTTTGAAGTGGTATAAAGTTTGCATACGGACTTGTTGACGTTGCTGGACTTGCCAAAATTCAAAGGATCTCCCTGATATGAAGTCCCAACTAGAGCTCAAAACGTTTGGTGTAGGAGTCCCATTAGGTAGGATGGCCCGGTTTTCATTGTCTTAAAGGTTTGCCTTAGCTCTTGCTTGTCAACACATGAGAGTGGTATGCTTTGTCTTCGAACAATGAGGTTCGCGTGTCTAGTGATTTCTTATTGTTACTTGTGTCAAGGTTCTTTCACCATAGAGGGAGAGGGCGGAAGTGAGTCTCAAGTCGAAAGGGAACAGTCCCAACTCTGTCAAATACACACAACACAACAAGACATGCGAAGCTTGTGGCAGAGTAGTCCACATGGATGCGGCAATCACAAACACACAATGGATGGATAACATGTAGAACACCTAGCGAAGTAGTCCACATGAGTGTGATGGTGGTTATAACAAGTTTTTGAGAATGGTTTTGTCAAGTGTCTGACGGGATAGCCCACATAGGCGAGACAACGTTAACAACTTATACCACATTTTCGTAAGCATATGTATTAGAACAATCGAAATAGTTCAACTATTTTAACACAGGTTAAAGCAACATGCATTACAAGTTTCCAACGAATAGACTTCCAAGCAAATATAATACATGTGTGAAAACGTGCTAGCTTGTTATCAGGCTTCTAAATTAAGCGAAATTTCCAAGACACATCAGTACACCATACATCACTAACCTCAATAGAGGGGCATTGTAGCCACTGCTCGCTCCTAAAAGAAAAGACTACAGAATCTCAAGGCTATGTAGGAGGAGCCAAGGTGAAAAGTCCTTTGCATTTACAAATGATGGTTATTTATAGCCAAGGGTAAAACTGGCCCTTGTGACTATTCGCGTTCCCTCATGACTGTTTGACTTATTTGACTCTTCAAATTTTCATGACTCTTCATGTTACATGTGGGTCTCTTGGACTTCCACGTTACATTACATTGATTTACAACAATGTGGACCACAATAGTGATGCGGCCAAGATGACTCATGACATGACTCAACACAATAGCGCTGGTGTGTCCATGCTGCTAGTGGTGTCCATGTCGAGCTGCATTGTTGCTGAGTGATGGATGTGCTCTTGGGGTAGCATAGTTTCACCTCTGCATGAAAAGGTGTGTGTAGTCTTCAATCTTATTGGTGTTCGCTTGATGTCACATGTGCACGTCACACCTTATCTTGTACTTTGGCATGCTTCACATCTTCGTGCGTTCATGAAAAAATGTCCTCACATGCAATCTTCATTCATCTATTTGCGAAAAAATATCATTGCATGTGCTCTCCTTTTTCATCCTGTTTGTTATCGCGACATGTCTCATACATGTACTTGTATCTGCAATCACTCATGGTGAGAAGAAATCAAATACATAAATATTCTAGTCTAGCATGATGCATCATCTTTCGCTCTCGGATGTGGGCTCCGGGCACTGCCGATGAAAATTGCACAAAAGTCACTGGGATATTGATATGGACAATCCGAATCAACAGTGACTGTTAGCAGGATATGGCTCAGTTGGAGGGAATATCTACAATTTTTTTAAGGAAAGCAGTGTAGGCAGGAAAGGGGGTTGGCAGCAAAAATTGCACAAATCCTCTGGGGAGCTGGCAATGGCCTGCAGGAGGCTTGCTTGGAAAAAAATGCATAATTTTTTTAGGGAGCTTAAGGAGGGATGCTGGAAAAAACTGTGCAATTGATGGGAGGCTAGCCTACTAAACATCCCTGCGAATTTCTAAGCTAAGCGGAATGTTGGGCACATGGGGAACTTCTCATGAGATCTGTGAAGTTTTCCGGGTGAGGAACAAGTTGGTTGACTAGGTAACTGACTAGAAAAACTGAGCAATTTTTTGAGGGAGACAGTGATGGAAACAAGGTTTTTGTCCGACATGTCTGTGCAGTTTCTTCAGTCAGTAGAGTGGGCATGCTTGGCAGTGTTTGCACAATTTTTTGGAGAAGTGAGGCCCGAGGTAACTTCCCAGTCAAAATCTCTAATTAACCAGCTGGAGGCTCAGTTGATGTACTTGCGAGCATCACAGGTCGAAATGGCTTGCTGGGGAACTTCTGCATCGTTCTCAGTGAGAGTTGGTCAATTCGATTCCAAGGTTACATAGTGCAGACTGCTTGGGAGGCAGCCTCAATCTTTACGCAATTCTCGATAGTAGTCCATAATCACAGAGAGCAATGCAACTCAGAGGATGTCTGGCTGTTAGAGGTTTGTCCGGTTGATAGAGTTTCAATAAAATGACCAAGTGTGTGAATGATTGACTTTGTACATGCATGAACTCACAAATGCACACTCAACATGACATGACGACAAGACCCCTCGAACCAACAAGACAACATACACTCAGTGTGATTGATCGATGGTGTGATTGACAAGCGCAACACTTGTGATAGATCGTCGAATGACCATGACGACGCTTGCACGACAGTGCATACAAATTTGTGTGTGAATGCGACAGATGTTTACATAGCAGACACAACTTGTACACACAAAGGTGAACATTGTACATGGCCAGAACATGACTCCAAGCATAACATTGTGACCAACATGCCAAAATATGTTCGATGAACAATCAAGCGAGGCCGGTGCAAAGACTCAACATGGGCCCACAAAAAAACATCAAGTGCTTGAAAATATCAAATAAAAACCCAAGGAAGGCTCTGAAATTGAATGCATGCCAAAAATTTTGAGGGTGTTGAAGATGCTAGAACACTTGGCAACGCACTGGTTGAGCTCCAAATTCTCTTTTTTGGTCCATTCACAGCACAGGGCCTTGGTATTTTAGGGAGTATTGAATCATTGTGTGGGTTATTTCGGCTTCCCCACTTACCCTATGGACATACATGGTTTGCCTTTCTCCAACTCAATCAAACACAACAACAAATTTTAGCTTGATCACAGTGTTTCAAAATCGGGAAGGGTAGTTTGGCTTGCGAGTTAAAAAATTTTAGAGTATAAGTTTTCATCTCTGGTGTTGCTCCACTACCAGCAGGCCTGGATAGTACAACAGTGGAGTCACATAGCAACACACACATTTCTCCACTGCCAGTGAGCCTGGTTAGTACTCCACTGGAGTTGCATGCTTCACCTCTCTGCACAGGAAGCCTTTCTCTTCTTTCACCTTTATATGTTTTAAGAGGACTGTGCATAGGCACTTATTTATATTTAGGGTGGAAGAGATATCTCGACTTATTGAGAGTAGAACAGGTTGTTCCTTCAGAGAAGCATGTAATACCTCTGACATAGGTTTTCTCGTTTAGATTTTCCCCTTCTTCGTTTCTAGTAGTTGGATGATCTTGAACACATAGAGCAGAAAGCTAAGCATAGGCATGCGGTTTCCCGCTGTGGACATAGTTTCACGGTTGGACTCAAGCTTCCCTTATAGACGGATCGTATTTTCTTTCAAGACTTCATTGGTCGAAGTTTATAACCAACGACATAGAAGACGGGTGTAGGAAAGACCAAGTGTTGCAGTGTCACAAGACTCTTTAGATCTCAGCCACATACTCATTCAAAAACAAAAACTCAGTAGAGGGAAACACTTATTTACAAAACCATAAATAGCATGATATTAAACAAGAAAAAAAAAATAAAAAAAATAGTAAGCAAATCGAAAAAACAACAAGCAGTAAATAGACTATGTACATGGCGCGGGGCGTGACCCGGCCTACTAAAGATAGAGTTTGAGATCTTGGTCGTTGACAAGAAGGTTTTCAACCCTCCTGTCAAGTGATTGTAGATGGTACGTGTGTGGGAAAAGTTTCTCTTGAACTAGTATCAAACTATCGGGTTCTGCTATCGGAACCTAGTGGTATCCTAAAAGACCATTAAGCACAGACAAGATTATTGCTCCAGATACTGTGTGTAACATAGGTTCCGATGACAACACGGGGTAGTTTTTTTTGTTCTAGGAGTGGTTCAAGTTTCGAAAATAAATGCATAATCAGATTCCCTCGGATTTCTTGTGTACAAAAATTAAATTAGAAACCCATGTAAAATAACGAACTTTGTAAATGACCTGAGAATCCAACAAATTAGTTATTTCTCTATAAGGGGCTCAAGTGACGGATGTACCTTCCTCGGTTTTTGCTGCAATGGCTTGACCCCTTCTTTGGTGGAAATCACTTGTTGGATTATTCGTGTGTTGTATGTACTCAGGTCATCATGTGCCCACACAGACACATCCTGGTACTGTTTGAACAAGCGGTCAAAAACTGTCCACTCCTACGGTGTGCAGCACATACCGAGACTAACGAACTTTGAATCGTGGTATGTTTTGAGATTTATCTATTCATTTATCATGGTGTAACTATGGGTTTTGTTGCTTCTTGACCCTTGAAAGTGGTCCTGCAAGTCATAGAGCCTTTAGAGAGAAACCACACCCTTGGGGATGAGGTTTCCTTTCTTGTCATCAGTTGTAGCTTGCAGGGACTACTCGTGTTGATCTTCATCAGTTTTTACATCCTTGAAGGCATAAGCATTGGTCATGAAGTGTAGTACTTGTTGATCATCATCAAAAATACATATATTAGTGATGTTATTATGGATACAAGGCTTATAAAAATTTTCAACAGTAAATATATCCCTAAGTGATGACATGCTAGCAGTTACGTTGCTAAGGTATCGGTAGTTGGGTTACACATTCTTAGTACAACAATGATATTGAATGCTTGGAAGATAGAGATTAGTTTCCATACCTCTTACTGGTAACTTTTGAGATGAAATGATAATGGAGAATTTCAATTTACACTTTCTAGTAACCTACAATTGTGCATTGTTACACACCCATCCAAGTGGATATGGTTTATGATGTGGAACGGATTTCAAGTTTAAACTTTTGAAAATGATCTCAGAGATAATATTGGCTTGACAACCACTATCAAAAAGTGTACCAATCCTGTTATGTTTTGAGATCACCCTTATGTGAAAAAGTTCTATTTTCCTCTTTTCATTTGGAGTTTCATTTTGCAAGTTTAAAGAAATAATCCTAGCAATGGATTATTTTCCTTTTAACCCCATGGTTGTGATTTTAGTTTCACCACTCGAATTAGATCCCAAATCCTGTTGAGTGGTTACAATTGCCTTTTGTTTTCCCTTGTTGTTCTTTCTTTTTGTTCTCATTTCGAGATGAAGCTTCCAACAATGAGCTGCATCATGATCTTGTATGGAACAATGTTTTCATGTAACTTCTCTCCTTATTTTTTGATAGACACATCTTTCTTTACCTTCCCTTTGAAATCCTTTTCCTTTCCTTTACTCTTAAATGTTTGCACACACATCATCTAGATTATTGGGATTAAACATTAAGATAGTATGCTTGAGGTAACTGTGTAAAACCCCTATGTACTTCAGCAATGTGTCTTGTGATTGCAAATCTACACCTAACTGCAAAGACCTTTTTTTGAATTCTTAGGTGTAACCGTGCACATTTGGACCTTTAAGTTGTCTAAAGCTATACCAATTCATGATGGCTTTCTGCATATAATCTAGAGGGTAGAATTGTATTTTTATTGTAGCAATCAAATCATTCCAAGAAATTGAGATCTTACCATGTTTTTGAATCTCCTCTTGGGTCTTTGATTCCCACCATACTAGTGTTGCACCCTCCATTATCAAGGAAGCTAACTGAATATGTATGTCATCCTCTTGAAGTTTTTAAATCTTGCAATAAACCTCAAATTGACAAATCCAATTATCAAGCTTCTATGCATTCACTTCACCATTATACATGGCCAACTCAAATTTAACATCAAGTTTTAAAAAAGGTGATTTACTAGTTTCTTTTGAAGTATGATGATGAGTATGAGTAAGGGTTGTGATAGTGGAAGAGGGTGAAGATGCTTGTGAAGAAGAAGGTGAAGAAATGGTGGAGAGGGTGGAGGTTTGTTTCCATTTTCATTACCTCCTTTTACATTAACTCCTCCTAAAGAGCCTTCTCCTTTGGGAGGTTTGGAACTTTCCGCTTGCAACCTGGTATTCCTCTCTTCATAGAGGACCTTCATCATCTTTGTCATATTAACGAAAGCCTTTCTGAAGGTCTTCTCATATTATGTCATGTTTGTAGGTTCTCCTTCATGAGACATGATCTCTGGAGTCTCAACTACAACTCGAGGCTAAAATGGTGTTACAAATTGTGGAAACCTTTCTCTCCTTCCACTTGACCCAACTTCAGGGCTTCCAACCATCTTCCCTTCTCCTGTTTTGAGTTTTAACCTTGTAAGCATGACATAAAATTGCAAACAGGTAAATCCTTATTTCAAAAATAAAACATAGATCTTGATACCAAAATTATTTGATTTAGAATATTAGATTGCTGTGCTAAGATCCGCCTCGTATTAGAAAAAAATGATTTCATTGTGCTTAAGGATTCAAGAATTTTTGCAAGTGAAGTGATGAATTTTTATGTTAATTTTATGAGAAATTTAACATAAATAAGAGACTGAACAGTAGCATAAACATGTACATAACATCATCAAAAACACATTATAATAGGAATATGATAAGTGAGTTCACCCCTCTTGGGCTACATCTCCTTGGTCCAGCTTCTAATGGCTTGCGCCTCTCTATTATGCTCAAAAGTGTAAAAAGATGTGCTTAAAATGCTCAAATGCTTTTGAAACCTACTCCAATGAGTCTAGAATATTCAAAAATGGCTATCTATCCTGTTTTTGCATCCAATTTGGTGGAAAAATGAAGAAGTTGTGACCTCCCTAGTTTTCCCAATATTCGCTCCACAAATTGCATGATTTCTGCAATGATCCTACAATTTCACCGCACGAAGGCCATAAGCTATCGGTGACGACAACTCCATCACAAATCATAATTAGCGAGAACTGGCAACTCTTATGGTTTGTGAATGTGGCATGGATGATATGTGATTGCGATAAATGATGGACCTGATGAAGCTATCAACTGAAACCCATATTATTATCGCATCTAGGATCCATCGCAAATCACAATCGGTAGAGTCATGGGCTAACATATATACGGGACTCTGAACTGTATGATCTGTGATTGATATTATCGCATCACAACCTAGTAAGTTGGAGGTTGATTTCTGTAGTACTTCCCTTTTGCGATGTGTGATTGCGATTATCGCATTGCACCCTGGCTTGTTCTAGGGCTGATTCTTTAATGTCAACCTGCCTGTGATATGCGATTTGTGAAATGCGAGGCCAATGGAAGCTTGCCACTTGGTGCTTCCCCATTCACTGAAGATTCATGCCACGTCATCTTCTCCTACCATCTGTCCAAGTCGAACCTAAACTTTGACTTGCTCTAACTTCTTCATATGAGCTCGGATTCGAGTGTCGTTCACACCTTTGGAATCAAGATGACGAACACTTCGATCTGAAGCTAAGTTTATCGAGATTTTTCCACTTCGAGTTTTGAGCCTAATTTTGAGAACTTGATCATAAAGCTTCTGGGCCACATCATTTCTAAGGCATTAGAATTGATCCTAGCAGAGTTGAAGTTGTTCTCAAAATTGACCCACACAGGAATAAGAAAGAAGTTCAGTCCTTCATTGGGAGAATAAATTTTCTCAGGAGATTTATTCCTAACTTAGTTGAAATATTAAGATATATCACAAATATGTTAGAAAAGGATACTGAGATAAAATGGAACATTGAAGCCAAAGAAACTTTCAGCAAAGTAAAACTAGCTTTAACAACTGCTCGTGTATTGAGTAGTCCTGACTTCACCAGAGATTTTATGATATTTCCTTTTGCATCTGATCATACTATTGCAGATGTTTTATTATAGAAAAACAACGAAGGACAAGAACAACCAATAGCTTTATTTAGTAGATCTTTAAGGTATGCTTCACTTAAATATAATATAATGGAGAAATAGGATTTTTCCTTGGTAAAAGCTCTAAAGGACTTTAGAGTTTACATCTTACACTTCCATATAATTTCATTTGTCCCTAATGCTATTGTAAAAGATATTTTGACACAAACTGGTCCTGATGACAAGAGGGGAAAACGGATTGTTGTTATTTTAGAATATTATCTTGAAATCAAACCCACGAAGTTGATCAAAGGTCGAGGATTGGCAAAACTAATGGCATAATCTAATTTCCATGCACTTGATATAAAATTCATATTTGAACTGGATGAACAGGAAGAGTAGGTGACTCCATAGATTTCATAAGCCTTTGCTACCTCTTCATGGTACGAAGAAATTGTCTTTGTACATCAAAATTTACAAGCTCCTCTAGGTTTGACTAAGTCTAAAGCTAGATTTCTTATATTGAAAGCTATAAGATTTTGTATTTTGGATAATAATGTGTATTGGAAATATGCAATAGGAATATTTCTTAATTGTTTACTAAAAGATGAAGCAGATAAAGTTATGCAGGAATTCCATGGAGGATATTGTGGAGGGAACTTGTACTGGAAGACTACAACAAAAAAGATCTTAAGGGTTGGTTTTTACTAGCCCACCTTATTTGCAGATGTCCATAGGAAAGTCACCACATGTCATCAATGCCAAATATTTGAAGGAAAAAGAAAATTATCGCCCCTACCATTGAAACCCATATCTATTGAAACTCCTTTCCAGCAATGGAGTTTGGATTTCATTGGAGAAATTCATCCCAGTTCCTTATCCCATCATAAGTGGGTTCTTACAACCATTGATTATTTTACAAAATGAATTGAAGCTATACCTACAAGACAAGCCATAGATGCAGTGATCACCAAATTCCTAGAAGGTAACATTCTTTCTAGATTTGGATGCCCAAATAAGATTATTATTGATAATGCAGTTGCCTTCAAATCAAAGAAGATGGTGGAATTTTGCAACAAATACAACATAATATTGGGTCACTCTACTGCCTATTACCCACAGGGAAATAGATTAGTGAAGTCTTCAAATAAAATTTTGGTCAATATCATTAAGAAGTTGTTGCACGATAACAAAAAGTCTTGGCATAATAAATTAATCAATGCTTTGTGGGTCGACAGAATTAGTACCAAAAAGTCTATTGGTATGTCTCCATTCTAATTAGTTTATGGGGTAGATGTTGTGTTCCCCACATCCCTAGGAATCCCCGTTCTCAAATTACTGCAAGAGTCACAAGTTGAGCCTAATGATCTACAAAGGAAGATAAACCAAACTATACAACTGCAACAATAAAGATAAGAAGTTTACAATAGAACCCAAGTCATCCAATAGAACATCAAAAAGATTTATAACAGAAGAAGTAAACTTGATTGTTGAGTCGTAAAAAGGGTATCTTTCACCTCTAATTATCTCACATTAATTTGTCAATCCAGGAACGTTTTGTTATTTCAAAGAGTGTCTCAGTTTGAGGCTATAATTTGCCAGAGTAATGCTAGTAGGATAGTGCTCAAGAAAATACAAGAGTAAATGGATGCCTGAAAGAAAATCTACTTACAGCAAAATACCTTGAAGCCTAAATCACTCATTCAGAAAAATAAGCAATATATCAGTCAAGGGTCCAGTGACAATAACTCATCCCTTTGGAAACTGATGTAACCAAAAGTAATCAAGGAACAGATCATTGATCTGGGGACTAGATAACAAATGGCAATGCCCACTACAGTCTCAGATCTTTTTGCACACCAAAACAATAATAATACAAATAACAGGAAATGGAACAGCAAATAAGGAATGGAACAGCTACTAGGAAATTGTAACAACAACTAAACTTAATAAGCAACAACACCTTAGTCTACAAGAATAAATGCAACAATCATGTCCTACAGAAATCAAATGGCAATCCCCTACTTTTAAGGATGAATCGAGCAGCACACGGAAATAGAACAACACTGATTAATAATGGACTATAGAACAGTGATTGAAAGCCAAACATACATGCACAACAACTTAACACATGGCACACCTTAATAGTAATCTGATCTTGGTAATCCAGTTATCAATCTTAGTTATAAAGAATACGACTGTGTTTTGTAATGGAACAAAAACGTTAATAGATTCAACAATCGCAAGGAAATATAATCTCTAGGATGAATTCAGTAATACCAAAGGATAAGTGCACAACACAGATACTCTGTAATGGAACAACAACAGTATTCGAATAGAGCTGATAAGCAAAACCACGCATAAACCAAAAGTAATAGTACAGAAGCAAGTGTTCCACCAGGGCCGGGCCCTTAGCCTCCAGGGGCACACTGCTTGAGGTTATTCCAGGATCAAAGATGAAATAGCAACCAAGTTTGTATTAATGCATGAAACAGATTACAACGGATCACTTCTCAATGAGAGTCAATGATCAAAGTCTCAAACTTAAGAAAAGTTACATAGAAACATAACAGACTACCCCCGAGGCTAACGGTTTTGTCCCTTTTATAATGGCGAAGGCGGAGATGTCTAGGTGCAAAAATAGTTAAAGCAGCGATCCCTTAGGATCAAAGGATCCTGAGGGATTTGCCAAACTATTGACTCTTAGTTATCCCTTTACTTTCTTGCGCCAAGCCGATATCTCCATTTCTTTTCCCTGGCTGATATGCTTTAATTTGGTTCGCCTTGTTTGCATATGGTTCCCTGCCAAAGGGATAGTGGTTAACTTGGCCCTGTCCTTTCTTTGGAATCGCATTCTTTCGTTTTTGCCTTTTCCTGCATAAGAAATAACGATTATTAGCATTTTCATGTTGCATATAGATCTTTATAGATTTTGTCATGATTTCACATTATCTTCCTAGTTCATGATGCAAAGGGTTTGTAAGTTTTAATGAAAAGAAGCTAAAATAATAACCAAAAACATACCTTCTTTAGTACTCCACACACCCCCCTGCTTACCCTTTTTCATGCCCTCATGAAAACATTGTAGTTGACGTGTAAGGCAGTGAGAGAGTAGGCTAGAGATGGGATTTCATTTGGTGGTCTACAGCCATGATGCCTAACTAGGTGTTCAAAAAAATGGCCAGTTTTACCCTCAGGCATTTCGTACAGGGCTTGGTACCCAGGTCCAGGGTGCCAAATAATTGGACTCCGGTATCTATATACTAACCAAGATGGTCCTTCTCTCAGGATAAATTCGCCATAGAGGTGCAAGCGATCGGCGGCTAACTTAAAATTTTCATAATTAAATGGTTCCCTGAGTTGGATATTCGGATTAGAGATCTGATATCGAAATTTAGCCACATCAATGGCAAGGTCTTTAATAGTGAGAAAGTATTCTATTCCCTGCCGATTGATTGTTATATGAATGGGCCCTAATGCTTCAATCACGCCTGGAGTCCCCATGAGGTTCCTATGTTCCCTCCACAACTGCACTGGATTCCTAGGCTCAGCTCTTACCCATAAGTCTAATATGTTTTCTTGTCTTTGGAAAGCATTATAGGCTTTAAGCCACTTGATTTGATTAACCCCAAACGAAATAAATTCCTACAACTGGATGTCCCTAACAAAGGGGTCAGGGTTCTGCTCTGTGTCCTGGTCTAACAAAAGGTTATGCAGATAGAAATCACACAGTAACCTTTGAACCTTCACTCCATAATGCTTACAACAATTTATAAAATCATCAATGGTATTAATTTGTATAGGGGCACCTGCTCTGACAGCTTTTATTTTCAATTGCAAATATCGTTCCACTAAAAACAAGGCATAATTCTTAGCAGGGGCTCTACATGCTAGGATGTCAGTGTACAAAGAGCATAATTATCCATCTGTTTGATAACTATATCTAACCTACGAGTTACCTTTGTGACTTTTTCTTCTTCCTTTCGCCACCCTTCAAAGGCATGGCTTTCGGATAAATTGACATTCCTTAGTTGTTGCTGTAATTCTTCATACCTTTCTCGAGGAACCATTTTTTCTACGAGTTTTTCTGCTGTTTGTTGAGCTTGCATCAAACCTTCTCGTAGGGTTACCGTCCTCGGATCACTATCCCACATGGTAGTGGTGAGCGGGAGGTTCACCTGAATCTTCCTACTGCGTTGCCTTGCATTCATAGTCTGCATCCTTTCAGAGGGTTGTGCCTCTGTCTGAACTTCCTTATCCTCGGTCAATATATCGTCTATTTGTACTTCAATATGAGCAACAGTAGAATGTTGTTCCTTTTGGTTTTGAACGGCAGTCTGCTCTTGAACAACAGACTATTTTTCAACGACGGTTTGAACAACAGGCTGCTCTTCGACAGCAATTAAAATAGCAGACTGTTCCTCAGCAGGATTTTGAACAGCAAGCTGAACAAGGGTCTTTCGAACCTTTTTCTTGGGGGATTTCACCGTAGTAGCTTCATGTGTTTCCCCAGAAGTTCTCTTTGTTCTCTTTCTTATCCTCAGAATCCTAATCTACTGCCAAAGTCGAGCTATCACATTTAGTAACCTTTGTTGTTCTTTTCGTAATTGTTTGATTTCTTCTGCTTCCTTAGAAAGAACAATTGTCTATTTACTTGGGCCTGGACTGCTATCCTGGCCAATTCCCTAGTTTTCCTCTTGGGGTGCTTCCTCATTGCTCTGCTTGGGTTGCTCAGAGGAAATAACCCTAGCCAGTTCTGTTATTTCCTGGGTGACTTCTTTTTCCGCCACCTCTTCTTCCAAAATTTCTTCTGGTGTAGTCTGGCTAGGAACCGATTGTTCCTCCTCTGTATCACTTTTCTCTCCTGTCATACTTTCATCATGAACAGGCTGAATTTCCTTTTCTACCTCCTCGTCATGTAATTCCTTGGGTGCATTTTTATCCTAAGCAGAGTGTTCTTTTGGTTCTTCTTCAACACAGAGGTCTGGTGGGCTGAGGGGTTGGCCATACTCGCCCATATTGGCCAAAATTTTGGCCAATTCATCTTCTCTCAATGGATTTTGCAATGGGCTGCCTTCACGCTGCTCTGTTTCCTCCTACTCTCAGGTTGCTCGGTTTCTTCCTCCATTTCTCCTTTCTCATTTCCTTGCATTCCTTCCTCATTTTCTTCTCCTTCTAATTGTGGGGGTTTCTCATCCCTTGAATCATCTACCTCTACTGGTTGGTTGGTATCCCCTTGGGAATTCTCCAGCCTCCCTTTAAATTCGTGCCAATCTAACTGATTTTCTTCATTTTAATCGGCGATCTAGTGTACTGGTGGCATGCTTACATTTTGGGGATGGCATGGTCAGTCCCCCGTGTATCACGGAAATTAGCTCTTCCTAGCTACTCTGATGCTAGGCAAGGCTATGGCTAACTATTAACCGTATCAGCCCATGGTGACTTATGACTGATTCTACATGTTGTTCCTTTTTCATGCTTCGTGTAACATCATGACGTAATGAATTTAAAAATGTGGGTAAGTTTACAGAGCACTTCTACTTTAATACGGCTAAAAGTTTAAGGTGTCGTGGTCTTACCACATCTTTCCTACCTTCACAGGTGATGTAGCTCTGAATATTCTTCGCTAATTCCACCCACGGCTCTCCTAATGCAGCTGGTAGAACCCCCTTTCCTCTGATTGGCAGGTTCTGGCCTTCATCTTGGAAGGTTTTTATGATCTTTTGCAGTCTCTCCTTCTTTAACGTCCACACAGGTCCAGCGGCTGGCAATCCCGAGACCTCTGCAATTATGTCATCGGTGACTGTTATGTGTCTCCCCCTTACTGTGGAGTGATCTTCTTGCAAGTTCTGCAAGAATTCTATTCCTACGGTCTCATTGGATTCATGTAAAAGATTGAGATAAGTTAACCATCGTGCTCTTTCTAGGATTTTCCGTGCAACATCAGAGACTATCAATACCTATGGTTCTCTCCAAATTGATCTTCCTCCCATTTTTTGGTTTCCCTGTAAAATCTCAGAAACAGAAATGGAACAGCAAGCTATTCAAACTATTAAAACACAGAGAAAATAACAAAGCGTAGGACTTGCTCAAATTTTGAAGAAATTTACTAATTTGCCGCAGAGCATACTACGGAAATGGCTTAGGAACAACAAGCCATGCAAAAATAAAGAAAATAAAAAATAAAAAATAGTATACCGTTGAGCCCTGCTATTCCCAAGTACACACTTTCCCGAATAGCGGTTTGACACATAAACCAATGAATAATGAGGTTAACCTCCCCCCCGCAATGTGATAGGTCATCCCCGGTCATCAAATAAAGGAGCGACGTGTTGATCTACCCTAAAACAAGGTCATAAAGGAACAGCGTATGGAAACATGCCATGTTTACAAAAGTGGCAGGTTACCAAAATCGAGGTTGTATAGTCGGATCGCTTAACAAGTAAGAGACTGCTGTGATATGATGCGAGGTTGGGAGGATAGGATAGTTGCCGTGCACACACAGTCTCATGCGGTCGTTGTCAACTTTTTCTGTCATGATTAGTGATAATAGATTTACATGTGTTTAATGGTTTAGGAAATAATATACATACTCCTATCTGACTTATTACAAAGGTATAAGAGACAGAAGGACGTTAATAATTACCTATTAGTGTATAAGTAATGTGACTTCAATACCATTAACAGAGCTCTGCTGCCGACAGGTGTCCATAACCTTGGCAAAGTTGTTTGTTTCACCCATGGAACCATGATCCTTTGTGTATGCTTAGGAAATGTTGTGCATAAATGTCAAGATGTAGGCCATTATTCTGGCTTGGTGACCAGTTAGCTATAATGCCATTCACGAGGAAGGAGCGAAAGGTGGGCAGGTCGGCTCGTGATGAGACCTCCTGTTCCAAGGGCTCTTTATTTGATATACCTTTTGGACCATATCCCTGGTGTGGTGGCCATAGTGGGAATTCCAATTCACTTTCTTCCTCATGATCATGGTACGCTGGCTCTTGATGAGACCCCCTATCCTGCATTTGACAACTTATATAAACAAGTCATTAAAACATCATTTTTCGCTTTTTTCTTTTCCTTTTTCATCAAGTACTTTCCCATTTATACACAAAGGGTGGTTCAACACTCCTTAAGAGTAGGAATGGTGGAAGAAGTCTTAACATCTCAATAGGAACATGTAAACCCTTTGCTCTTATTCTTGAATAATAATCGAAGAGAATTGTGGAAATTTAAAAGGAACCAACATCATAAAGGTAACCAATCAAAGCAGAATTAGTGGAACAATGAGAGCAAAAGATAATGGGTAAGTGTGTCCTTCCCTCTGTCCTCTTATCAATTCAACACAATTTCTTATAAAAATAGTGATTTTATAATTCACTGATTTCGGTATGTTGTCATTTTGTATCCATTGCATAAGTGCATAGCTATGTTCCAAAAGACTTGAAAGAACAGGAATAGTAGGAATCCTTAATTTAGAATAGCAAGGGGAGCAAGCATAAGGAATACGAGGATGTTTTTATTTCAAAAAGGAAGAGCAAAAGAATACAAGTGGTGTTCCTTTTGAAAAAGGAACAACAAAAATAAAAAAATGATGTTCCTTTGGAAAAGGAATAGTAGAAGACACAAATGTCGTTCCTTTGGAGAAGGAACAACAAAAATAAAAAATGTTGCTTCTTTGGAAAAGGAACAACAGAAAACACAAATGCCGTTCCTTTGGAAAATGAACAACAAAAATCCAAAAATGTTGCTCCTTTGGAAAAGGAATAGCAGAAAACACAAATGTCATTCCTTTGGAAAAGGAACAACAAAAAAAGTGTTGTGCCTTTGGAAAAGGAACAACAGAAATCAAAAGTGTTGTTCCTTTGGAAAAAGAACAACAAAAATCAAAAGTGTTGTTCCTTTGGAAAAGGAACAACAGAAATCAAAAGTGTTGTTCCTTTGGAAAAGGAACAGTAGAAAACGCAAATGTCGTTCCTTTGGAAAAGGAACAACAAAAATCAAAAGTGTTGTTCCTTTGGAAAAGGAACAACATAGATCATAAGTGTTGTTCCTTTGAAAAAGGAACAACAGAAATCAAAAGTGTTGTTCCTTTGGAAAAGGAATAGCAGAAAATGCAAATGTTGTTCCTTTGGAAAAGGAACAACAAGAAAGTAAAAAATGTCGCTCCTTTGGAAAAGGAACAACAAGCAACCAAAATGTCATTCCTTTGGAAAAGGAACAACAAAAACAAAAAGTGTCATTCCTTTGGAAAAGGAACAGCAAAAGCACAAGGTAAAAAAAAAAACAGCAAAGTTAAAGCAAAATGAATGGCTGATCCAAAAGGTGTTGTTCCTTTGAAAAATGAACAGCAAAATGAAACTGTTGTCCCTTTGAGAAAAGGAACAATAGAAAATAATAAAATTTTTGCTACTCCGAAAAGGAACAACAAAGTGTTGGTACAAAAATATGTACAAAGAAATTATGTACAAATTGTAAAAAGAGATAAATCATTTAATGAATCACAAGTGAGGAAGACTTCTCTCCCTCCCCCAAAATTTCCATACTAGAGTCTTCACGTAGCTGCTGGCAGAAGGACTCATGAGTGAGTGGTTTGTGATTAAGTCGAACTCGGTGACCATTTGCCTTGAAGGCATATCCAGAACCCTCAATAGTGATTAGAGTAAGAGTACCATTGTCATGGGAATTCCTGCAACCATACGTTCAATTTCACTCTTTTGGCTGTAGGGATATCTGTACATCGTGATGTTTCAAGGAAAACTTCCTGGAATTGAATGAATAGCATGATCATGATCACGAGTAGGTGGGAGACCTTTGGGAGTCTCAAATACCTTGGAATGATTGTCCAAGACTTTTTGGAGATTTGGAGAAATAGATGATTTCGATGTGGGAACCTCTAGCGAACATAATTGTGTAACTGCACCTCATTGTTCCTTCTTTAGAAGCTTTGTCATACCGTTAGAGCGGATTATCTTTCCTGGTTTCCCTACAATACCCCTTAATTCAACTTCCTTTCCTTCCACACAAATTTCCTGAAAATCTTTTGAAAATTAAAAGCTATTGTACCCAAGGATTGTAGCCATTAGACTCCTAGTACAACATGAGCACCACCCATTGGAATGGAAAGCATTGGGCTATTCAATACATATTCTCCCATGGATAGCTTGATATTATGGCACTTTCTAGAGCAATTTATGGTTCCTCCGCTTGCAACCATCACTTGACACTCTGGTGCTAGATATAGGAAGCAATTCAATTACTTTGCTATCTTACAATGAATACAATTATGGGTACTTCCCGAATAAATCAACACTATTACCTCTTTCTTCTTGATTTGTCCTTCTATCTTGATAGTTTGAGAAGTGGTAATTCCAACCAATGCATTACAAGATATGGCCGGATTCCTTTCTTCTTTATCTAGGGTTTGTTCATGGAGTATATCCTCTTCTTTTGACATTTCTTATTCCTTTTCTTCCTCCTCTTCATAGTCTATGTAGAATAATTTCTTCTCATCACACTTATGACCTTTAGTGTATTTACTATCACAACTGTAACAAAGCCCTTTTGCTATTTTTTCTTCCAATTGTTCTGTTGTCAACCTTGTAGGTTGTGGAAGGCTAGGGGAAACAACACTTCCATCTTTATAGTTGTGAGTGGTAGGCTTCCTGGTTGCCATAATTTTGCTTTCAATTTTTCGTACTAACCTGAATGCCTTCTCCAATGAATCAAGTTCCCAAAGGCAAAAATCATGTTGAATATTATCCTTTAAAGTCCCTATGAACACATCAATCCTATGCTCCTCTGGAATATATTTTACCCTTATGTTCAATTTT
>APFE031417510.1:66000-130037 GCA_000404065.3 Pinus taeda | reverse complement strand
CTCTTCTGAACTATAATGTAATTCCTGGTTTTGAGGAATTAATGGCTAGATGCATTCAAGAAGAAACAAGGGTAGAAGAGCAGGAAATGCCCTTGTCTAAAGGTCCTCCTCCTAATTTTTCTTCTCATGCTAATAAAATAAATAATTCCGGGTCTAAAACGAAAAGAAAGGTTGGATCTAAGGGTGGAAGAAAAGGACGATGTTTCATTTGCAATAAAGCAGGTCACTATGCAAGGAAATGCCCTGATAGAAAGGACTCCCACTGTGACAATGATCAAAATCCCTCTCATGGTAATTGAAGGGATGGAAAATTCAATAGCAAAGGTAAGAGGAGAGCTGAGAATCAAGGAAGAGGACAACCATTCAAGAAGGCTAGAAAGTCCAGGATGTATTAAATGCACCTGACCTCAAAAAGAACCTAGTGTCCATCTCAACAATGGAAGACAAAGGCTACAAGGAAACCTTCAGCGATAGCAAGGTATGTATATGGGAAAATTATGTTAAAGATGCCTTTACTCTTGGGTTTAGTGTTGATTCACTATATCAGGTTGATGGAAGTCTGCTAGGTGTCATGTATTGTGACACAACTCTTCAGTCCAAACTTTGGCATTGGAGGTTTTCCCACCTTCATTACAAAGATCTACCCGTTGTAAGACATATGGTAACAGGGATGCCCAAATTCCAGGTAGAGAAAGAAGGTGTATGTCCGGGATGTGCCGAAGGAAAGCTCAAAAGGGGACCATTCCCCTCAAGCCAAAGCAAGAGCTTTGATATATTACAGTTGGTTCAATTAAGCATATCTGAGGCTGGCATTAAGAGGGAGACTACTACACCACATACTCCTGAGAAGAATGGTGTGGCGAAAAGGAACAACCGTATGATTGTGGAAACTATCTCTATGGGTAGATGATGTAACAATATCTAATGTGAAGGAACCCATGGATCTTATTTATCCACCTGAGCCTTCCTGTTCTAGGAAGAGGCCTTCATGGCTTAGGGGACTACTTGATGATGCTGAAGGACATGCTACACTTTGACGAACCTTTCATGAAAGTAAGAAACCTAACAGGTATCAGGGATACCTAACCATCGTGAGCACAATCATACAAAATTAGCCTTCATCATTCTCAGGTGTTGTCAAGCATTAAGTATGGAAGGATGCTATGACCATAGAGTATGACTCTATTATGGGGAATGATGTCTGGGAAGTAGTTCCCAGACCTCAGACAAGACAGTTGTTACTTCCAAATGGCTTTACAAGATAAAGCATGTAGTAGATGGAAGTAAAGAAAAGTATAAGGATCATTTTTTTTCTCGTGGTTTCTCCCATAAGGAAGGTATAGACTATGATGTGATATTTGCACTTGTTGCCAGATATATGACCATCTGCTCGATCATAGCCCTTACCACTTCACAAGGATGGAACCTACATCAGATGGATGTCAAGACCGCGTTCTTGCACGGTTCGATCAAAGAAGAGGTCTATGTGGAGCAACCCGAAGGATTTGAGATTTATGATTGAAAATCTCATGTATGCAAGTTGAAGAAGGCTCTTTATGGGCTAAAGCAAGCACCCCGAGCATGGTATGACAGGATCGACAGCTACTTGATGAAGTTGGGATTCACTAGGAGTGAAGCCGATCCTAACCTTTACTTTAAGGTTGAATATGATAAACGTCTCATACTGGTGCTATATGTGGATGACCTCTTTCTAAGAGGTGCACACCGTCTCATTCAAAAATGTAAGAGGGAGTTGGCTTCTGAATTTGAAATGAAGGACCTAGGACTGATGCACTATTTCCTAGGACTTGAAGTGTGGCAGAAGCCAAGGGAAATTTTCCTGTCTCAAGGAAAATATGTGGTGAAGATTCTAAAAATATTTGATATGGTGGACTGCAAGCCTGTGACTACCTCGAGGATCTCAACTTTTAGAAGTTATATGGTAATGATGTCGGACCAGATTTGGGAAATGCCTCTGAGTTTCATAAAATCATTCGCATTGATGTTCTTAGTGAACCTCCATCCGAACATATGTTTTACAGTTAGCATTATGAGCTTATATTTGGTTGAGCCTCACTGGATTGATGCCAAGAATCTTCTGAGATATCTTTGTGGTACAATGGGTTAAGATACACTGCCGGAGATGTGAGACTACTTGGATATACTGATGCTGATTGGGTAGGCAGTGTGGTGGACCGTAGGAGCACTTTCAAGTGTTGTTTCACCTTGGGATCTGCTTCGATATCCTGGATGAGCAGGAAGCAGAAGTTGGTGGCTTTAAGCATTGCTGAAGTAGAATATATTGTTGCTAGCATGACCTCATGTGAGGCAGTCTGGTTGTGAAAGATCTTCAACGAGCTATTTGGATTTACATTGAATACCACTGTGATTCTCTGTAACAACTAGAGGTGGGATTCGATTAATGAGGAATCCCGTATACGTCAATTGCTCCAGTAGATAGACATCATCTGGGATATGGTAAGTCGATGAGCAAGGAGGCTCCATCACATTAAGATGATGTACAGGTAAATACACCTTGTCAAAGCCCTGAGGAAAGATCTAATCTGTGATTTTCCCAAACGACTTAGAGTTGTCAAGAAACCTTTATACAAGGGTCTTGCATGTTGTATACATTGAGCTCTGGGAGCTCTGAGGGTTTGCGGTTCTTACTGGAACAACATACGACCACAGGGTGACTCACCCTCCCCTGGTGGTGCGCACTGGAACAAGATGATTCGCTCTCTTGTGGGACAAGATGATTCGCTCTCTTGTGGAACAAGATGATTCGCTTTCCTGTGTAGTAGGATGATTAGTTCTCCTGTGAGGCCTAGATTGATGTGTTCTCCATGGCGATTGTAGCAGGATTGATATGTTCTCCTATGAGGACATGATTGATTAGTTCTCCTGTTGAGGCATCCTACCCATGCAGTCTGGGACTCATGGGAACTACCTCTCATCTGATCAATGATCAGGGAAATGAATTTAGGGACCATAGTACTACCGATGGACGCATCGTTGTATCTACCCTACTCCCTATGCTAGGATGACCTCCATTGATCTGGGATAAATGATACTGGTTTGGGACCAGTGGTAGGAGTTGTACCATACTATGATGCTGACTTCGGGTCGGTTGAGACTGGTCTAGGACCAGTGGTACATACTCCGAGACTGACTTCGTGTCAGTGCAGTACTGGTCTAGGACAAGTGAGAGTGGTACATACTATGACGTTGAATTTGGGTCGGTTGAGACTGGTCTGGGACCAGTGGTACACTCTTTGAGACTACGGTACTGGTTTGGGACCAGTGGTAGGAGTTGTACCATACTATGACACTGACTTTGGGTCGATTGAGACTGGTTTGGGACCAGTGGTACATACTCCGAGATTGACTTCGTGTCAGTGCAGTATTGGTCTAGGACCAGTGAGAGTGGTACATACTATGACGCTGACTTTGGGTTAGTTGAGACTAGTCTGGGACCAGTGGTACAGTCTCTGAGACCGCGATACTAGTCTGGGACCAGTGGTAGGAGTGGTACTTACTATGAAGCTGACTTCGGGTCGGCTGAGACTGGTCTGGGACCAGTGGTACATACTCTGAGACTGACTTTGAGTCAGTATGATACATCCTCGATCATTTCTTCTTCTTCATAATTTAGACAAAAGCAGAGCAGAACAGAGCAAAACAGTACCGATCAATACAGGACAGGACAAGACAAAGCAGAGCAAGCAGAATAGAGCAGAGCAGGGCAAGGGTCAGGTTGTACAAGGCAGTGCATTTGATGGATGAATAGTAACGACTGATAGACAAATTGCAGATGAAGATCTCCCGGGTTGAGAGGGAGTGTTAAAATTGGAAACCAGGGAAAAACTTCATGTGAGTCATCTTATTCATGGCTGATAATATTTTTATTAGATTTCTCTCGTTGAGAGGTGTAGGATTGATTTTAAACTCATGTAGGCTCAGAATCCCAACAGTCGCATCTATTCAAACACCAACATTGTGTATAAATATAAGAGGAATTTTCCTCGTTTGCACTCCCTCTTCTCATCACATATCTCTCTCTCTCTACTGCATAGAAATGAGTCTCTTCTCTACTACGCAGAAATGGGTCTCTCTCTCACACATGTGAAGCCGGAAGCTGTTGAACTTGAAGCTGCAAATGCAGATCCAAAGATTGACCTATGTGGCCTAGAATATCTCCTCTTTGGAACTGCACTGTAGGTTCATTTGAACCTCCTCTAAAAGCCACAACTTTTGGTGGTGGAATGAAGTCAATCCGACGAACGATTTGCAAGATATCGACTGCCCTAGTTTGAAGCTGGAAACTACTGAAACTGAGGCTGCAAGTACAGAAGTAAATATTGACCTGCATTTCCTAGAATATCTCCTCATCTAAACTACGCTGTAGTTTCATCTGAACCTCCTCTAAAAGGCCCAACTTTTGGTGGTGAAATGAAGTCAATCTGACGAATGGTTTGCAAGATATCGACTGCCCTAGTTTGAAGCCGGGAACTGCTGAAACTGAAGCTGCAACTGCAGAAGTAAAGATTGACCTACATGGCCTAGAAGATCTCCTCATCTGAACTATGCTATAGTTTCATCTGAACCTCCTCTAGAAGCCACAACTTTTGGTGGTGGAATGAAGTCAATCCGACGGTCGGTTTTTGAGATATCGTCTGCCCTAGTTTGATAATGAAGCTGCTAATGTTGATGCTGCTGATATAGGGTTTGCTACTGCTAATATGAACCAGATTTATTGCACTATTGCTCTCTGTTGAATTATTGAAGATAAAAGAAGATTTGATCAAAGGGTTTCCCCACACATTATGGGGTTTGTCCCTGGCTAGCCACCACATCTCGTGTCTCTTGTCTTGGCTTGTTTTCTGTCGATCGTTTAATGTTCTATCTACAGTTTACTTTATGTACATGTGATTGCTAATCTATGGAATATAATAAGAAAAAGAAGTAAATTGTTATAGGCATGGAACATACCATAACTTAACACGTTAGTACCTTGAAATCTGCATGCCCTAATGGCAAGTTTCTCGTCTTCGATGATAGGTTGCATCATTGACCTTTGATCAAAGGATTCTATGATATGTTCGACTTCGGTTCATTTATTCACATTTCATGGATTGTACTGAGTACTTTGAGATCCATTGACATTACTGGTGGTTTCTCTCACACTTGATAACAATTCACGTCATTGACTGGTAATCAAGTGGTTTCTACCATGTTCGACTTTGACACATTTATTCACATGGATAGAATCATACTAGTTTGGGAAGCAAAAATCAAGACCCTGGATCTAGTCTCTACCATCCAGGCTGCGAGGAATTTTGTTATTCATTATATAGTGGACTATTCATAAATAGATGGTTGTGCCCATACTATTTCTACACATGTCTATACTCTTGATGTATTACAAAATCATTTCTGTATCAGAACAGTTTAGTTAGTTTCCTAGTCAGTTTTGATTTGAGTATGGGAATGCCTACCTCAGCGACATATATATATTTTGCATTGAATGTTTTTATAGGTTCCGACTAGGGTGTCCACAGGATGATCCTTGAAATGATAAAGTACTTCACTCTTTATAAATGACAAACTCTATCTTCATCTATTACAGACTTCACACTTTAGGGGGCAATCTGTTGCACTAAAAATTGTCACCTTGACATTCTGCAATCTATGTGAGTCTATTACCACTCATACTTTCCTCCTTTGCAAGTCTTAAGCCTCAATTCCTCATATCAAGCCTTGAAAATAAGAGAAAGCCCTCAAAAGTCTCTAAAACTCAGGTTCCACACTTTCTCTTTGCATTACCTGTGGTCCTGCATCTAATGGTCATGTCTCCTGTGCACCTGACTGCTCTATCTCTGTGTTATGGGTGCGGACCCCTGTAAAAGTTAAAAAGGCACGAGTACATTCTAAAAACTCACTTTCAGTCATTTTTAGAAGCTTCTGGAAGGGATCTTGAGGTGGCAAGTTCGCTCTCTTAAGGTTCATGCATCCCATACCTTAAGGAGCTAACCCCTTGATGTGAGGAGCTTATCCCTTCGAAGGAGGATTCTATCCCTTCATAGGTGGACCTGTAACCTCCTTCCCTATACTATAAAAAGAAGCATTGGGCTGGTTACTAGGCAGGTTAGAAGCTGAATATTTTTGAGGTGAAATTCTGTTGGAACTTAGTCTTCTTAGTTGAGTTTTTATGAGGAGAGATTATATACCTCTATGATCTCATTTGGAAGAGTGCAAGGCTTGTTAAAGTAAAGGAAATTCGTGTTTTGGACCCCAGGAAGAGCTTGTTCAACATCAAGGCTAAAAAGGTTGTAAGGTTCTTCTACTTCAAAGTTAATACAAATAAGTTTGTTTTTCTCAATAAGCTGTTGATTCATGGTTTATTTTATGGATTCCTTGATCACCATAATAGACATGATTTATGATATTTTCTATGCAGGTGATATTTAATGTTTGCTTGTTTGTGATTATAGGTCCTCAAAGGTAACCCTTTTGAATGATTGAAGGATGGCTACTACGAACAAGAATTGGATCTAAGGTAGGTTCTTAACACCTTTTAGTATTTATTTATAAATCACATGTCTAGAGAAAGATAGATTTGTTTATCTATTTGTTGCTAGACTATCTTATGATACTAGGGAGATCAATCTTGTCCGCAAGATCGATTTATCTGGCCAACACTGAAGCAACCATGGGACTCCCCCAGAACAATCATATTAGCACATACATCCATGCTGGTTTGGTTGACATCAATGCCAACACACTTGCTAACTAGTAGGAAATACCAACTTCCCAACACATCTCCTAGCATGGATGTTGACATCAATGAAAACACACTTACTTCCACTAGCCATCCAAACAATGCCAAATTTCCAACACACATTTTCTATTATTTTTAATGTGCCCAATGTTACTCCTCTCCTTCATACTTCGTCTCAAGCATAAAAAAATGACACCAACAACTACAATGTTCAAGGGAAATGGAATGTATGGGATTTGACTTGGTCTTCAGACCTGGTTCTGTCAACACCTTTAAATAACATTCAAGCCCATAAATCCTTTCTCATTGTCCCAGCAAATTCATGCACCACAAAAGTGAAGGGAGCACGAATGAAAGTTTTTTGAAAGTACACAACCCACTTGGCTGATGGAAAAATCAGTTTTTGGATACTATACTTCCCCTACCCATAACTAAGTTACATCCCATGAGTTTGTTGTCTTGTTCAACAACAAAAATGGGGGAGCTTGATTTTTTAGGTTTTAACCCTGTACATAAATTACTTGCAAACGAATTCTTATAAAATAGAAAATATACAATGGCGAGAAACACAAAAAAAATACACATAGATTTTCCCCTGGATCCCAAAACCGGGACTACCAGATTGATTTTTCATTATATTCCTTTCAATGTTACAACACACACACACACACATACACACATATACATCTCGAAGAATTCATAAACCCAAATCCATTAACCCTGGATTCAAACATAATCGTAGTTCCCTTGACTGAATCTATGAGATACCATGGGCAAAAAACCATCATGCCCAAAACTATGTGCAAATATCTCAATTTGCAGAGACAATATTTCAACATTTAAGCACAAAGAATGCAAATTGTCTTCTCTCATATTCAAACCTCAAAATGGTTAAAAATTCAGCTAGGAATCAAGGGAACTCATCCTCCTAGAGTTCTGGTGCCTATAACTCTAATGGTCCCTCCTTTCATACAAAATACTTCTATATTTGTCCATGGCCATCAACTGTAAGAGAAGATTTATGGAAAACACAAAATCAGTTAATAAAATCAACTAATAACACCTCAATAGCTCAATATTCACTGAAAATCCTCTGCTCCATTGTAGCTTAGTGGAAATATTTGAGTGATTTCACTCTTGAATACAACTATTGTGTCTATTTTCAACACCAAAGTCCCTAGGAAAAATTTAATTCCCCTTTATGAAATATTTCCCTACTTTAGGCTATGAGAACCACTTTAGGCTGTCAGACTTCGTCATAGTCTTCGTAAGTGATGGGGGACATCACATGTCACATGATGTATATAATGTTTTCACTATGATTAGATATACTATGGTAGGAAACCTCACACTAGTCACTTCCATATTGTATAATGTCAGTCTATAATACCATGGAGCTGTAGTGACATTATAAATTAGATTTTGTTACTAGCACTAGTGTTGGAGAATGTAACTATTTTTAGTCTTTATAATTCTTGCTTGACTCATTTCATAATGTAATTCTTATGTATCTATGAAAAGATGAAATAAAATGTAAAAGAAAAATTATTTATGAAGCATGGGTTTCATGCTTATGTCTTTAGTCTCTATGTTAAGCATCCACTAAATGCTTCTAGGTTTTTATCATGAGTCATGGTCATTGTCATATTGTAAACGACCCATTTGGGCACTTGTATCAAAGAAAGAAATATTATTATTGTATTTGGAAGTGTTAAAGGGGTACCAAGATCAATTCGGCTAGCCTTGCTAATTCGACTTAGAGTGGGCTGAAAGAGCCACTTGTAGAGCTATATAAAGAAGCATTTCGACCAATTGTTGAAATAGTGTCATTCTCTTAACAGTCTAGGCCACCTTTATACTTTTGGCATTTTAACATATGCCTACAACAATTATCAGGTAATCATGCATAATAAAACCTCTTCTATGCATACGTATTCATTTTATGTTCATAAATTAGGATAGGATATACATTTCACACAATACTTGTATGATTATGGAATTGCATATATATGGCTTCTATAGATAGAACTTATCTGACATTTTTCTCAGGCATACCGAATGCACTTATGATCCAAACTAGCTTGTTATTCATTCGATCCCATTTTTTGTGGCCACTCACTCTAGTATTAAACATCCCCTTCTTTGCAACACATTACCTCAAGTGATCCATAATTTTCCAAGTCTTCATCGCAATGGAAGAGTATTAAGAGACAAAGAATCTTATAGCCAAAGTGCCCCTTACCCTGCTCTAACATAGCATATCACATCTCAATGAAAATCATGACATATAATAGGGTTCATGTGTCATACAAATAACATATGTTTCATGCTTTCTAGTTCAAAAACTATCATTTATCCTTCCTAGACATATCCATCATCTTACTTGGATCATGTACATACAATAATTGTAAAATATCATCATAACAATTTCACTTGCAATGCAAATTTTGTTTGATACAAAAATCAAAGATATATGAATTCAATTATATGACTCAATTATGACATACGAATTCATGAATGTAGTACAAATATTCCACCAATATCGTTGCATTTCATTGTCGCAAATCACTATTATCAATCTCATCTATTCTTTCTAATAATTCTATTGTAAGATTTGGAAGCTTATCTTGTTCTAATTGCTATATCACATAAGAGGAAGATAATCCTAATGAGAACATATAAGTAATAAAACATCATTTCTATAGTTTACTTTTCTTGTGGTTGTTTCCTTAATGCATTGTGAGTTCATTGGTTAGGATGAATAGGTTCTTAACTTATCAATTTTTTAGATATTACTTGAAAGTTTTAAATGTAGAGAATTTCCTTCGTTGCAACTCACTTATACTATTATTAAATGTTCTTATTGTTTTGTTAAGATGTTTATGAACATCCCTTATGACACTCGCTAACAATTTCTCTCATTTGATGGAGTGTTATAGGACTTTCAACCAAATAGGTATTTGTTGGATCTATCTTCCTCAAGTGATGAAAGTTGAGGTAGGATAGAAGAAATTGACTAAACATTTGCTACGCTATCTAGTAGGCGAAGATCAACTAGAGGTGAAAGGATTAGAAGAAAATTCCATAGATGCATGGAATTTTTTCTCGCTAAAGTGGGGTCACGTTCTTATGATAATGAGAGTGTAGATGATGTCAAGGTGCTCTTGAGGTACAAACATCTAGTGAAACAATGGGTACCCAAGGATCTTCCTAAAATAAACATTGATTTTCTATCAATGAAAGGATATACCACATTTCCACATCATCATTACATGTTTTGGGGCTATTTTCCATGGATGGTGTAAAGACATGTTACAGAAGATTAACTAAATTGATGGAGTATGTCAAACCCTATTACATCTACAATGATTGGGTATGTCTAGTCCAATATACCAAAAGTATGTGAAGATGTGGTGTGGCTACAAATTATATACAACTAAAAGACAATGATCAAAATAAAGATGTGCCAACTATATATATTGATGGAAGGAAAAAGGATCAAGGAATGTTGTAGGGTTTATAAATAGTACATCACCCATGGCCACAAATAATCAACCCAATTGCATATTCAAGGGGCGTAAAGGAAAGTTCATATTCACATGTGTCATAAAATCAATAGCTGTGGGGGAAGAGTTGCTCATTGATTACAACTTGAATCAAATAGATACAAATGTTGCTATTATGGGGTCCGTATGTATTTCATTTTACCTAAATTTAAACATATGTTAGTAGTGGTTTTGTTATAAATATAATGATGATTAATAGTGGATGAATTGCTTGATTTTTTTTTTAATCTGTCATAATGAACTTTAAAGATACAATAATATTTACAAGAAAGTATTTAACTGGCTAAACTTCCCCTCTTATGTAAAACGTAGAAATTATTATTGATCTAAAATGTTTCATCAAATTCAAATCTTTGAATGTTTATAGTTGAGGATGGTGGAATAATATACAAATTACACTTATTTCATCAACAAGGTGACAAGGAGAAGGTACCATCCTCAGATATTTCCACAAATGCTCTTGAGAAAGTGCTTAGTGAAGAAGCAATATTTTGTCCACTGATCCAATCCAAACAATAAGGAAGCTTCAAATGAAATTAAACAAGAAATTGAGTTCTTTAATTCCAATTGAGCTACAAACATAAGAGATGAAAGGCGAAATCAAAACCTTGGATGGCCAAATTAAACACTATAGGGTAAACAACTCATTTAATTATCCTATTTATTTATTACTGATTTTAATTATCTCATCCTTTATAAAATAACTCTTTATTTTTTAGGAGTTTTTGAGGGAGTATGATCCTCATGGTGTGGCTATGGGGGCTGGAATTGCTAGCAATGCTGATGCCCTGCCTATGAGCGACACAATAGTCATTGAGCCTAATACACCTATTGAACCACATGCTCTAAGATCTGCACCCCATGAACAACATACACTAGGATCTACACATGATGTTGTGGATGTAGAGCATGATCCCATCACATATTTTGAAGCAATATTTCCTGAATCTTCCCATGTTACTAGCACAAGAACACTACTGATTACATTTTTGGTAGATGATGACCATGTCCCCATGAAATTAGAGAAACGTCCAGGTATTTAAGAAGTGTCTTAAATATTAAGTACAACATAATTGAAATTTACGTATAGTTTGTCATTATTTTAAACTAATGATGATATCATTTTGCAGGAAATGATGTATTATATAAGCGCTTTTATGAACTAACCTTGGAACTATTTGGGCCCACTATTCACATAAACTAGAAATCACAAATTTTCAAGTTGAAGGATCAACTTATGGATAAGATGGTTGGCCTATTTGTGACCTATTTGGTGAGGGTAACTTCAACAAAACTAGAGTTACCTCCAAGGAAGGATTACATTTAAAACATTTGTGGGACCAACAGAGGGTTCATTTGGAAAATAAAAAGTCGTATGAGTGCCCTCCAGTGATTCCATATAGGGAGTAGAAATCCCTCATGGAAAATGCAAATGAGAAGGCGCCTCAAAAATAAGGGAAGACACCACTAGAACCTGGAAGGTATGAGGAAATTTTAGTAATGTAATTATGATGCTTTATCATCATTGTGACATCTAATTAATCTTTTAAATGTTTTCAATATAGCCTCCCAGATGCATCTAAAGCCACAAACGCTAGAATAGTTAAACATGGGAAACATTATCTTGGCCCTGGTGATTACTCAAAACTAGCTTCAAAAATTGCAAGTATAAAAAAAATTGCATTCAAATTATAAATTCCTAACAATTTTAATTTAATATCATAGAAGAAGAAAAATTCATGTTCTCATGGAAAATTGCAGGGGTCACAATTCAAAGAGGCTCCCCACAAAGGAATAACTCAAGCTTTATTTTAAGCACAACTATCAAGTTCTGGTTGAATGTAGGACAATCTTTGGGTCTACACATCCTTCCGACACTCAACTTGAAACTCAGGTAAATAAAAGCAATAACGAGAATTTATAAATTATTACTTGTAAAATATATTATAGTTATTGTCTTTGGCCATAAATTAATGTGCTTGATTGTTAAAAGTAAGCAAGAAATACAGATACAACACATGAGCCGAGTAACAGTGGAGTGCCTCTTGAAACTAATGTTCAAATCGGTACTAGAGTTATTTCATGTGTTATAAAATTTTTTTAGTATGGATTATAAGTAGAAATATTTAAATGAAAATGGTGTATTAATTAAAACCTTTCTTGTTTCTACTCCAGAGCATGTATAGGATGAAGCCAAACAAGAGGAGGAACATATGGTCACGTCTGAAAGTACTTTGCGTCCCTCCACTACTAAAGAAGGTAAAGAAAACTCGATTAATTATTTTATTAATAAAACACTTGTATTAATAATAACTATAAATATGAATTTAACATTTCTTTATTATTGCAGTTGATGTTTGCCTCCCTTGGAACAGCATAAAGGTATGACCAGGTCTAGAGCAAGGCATAAAAAGCCCATAAAAACTGAACAGAATAATGACATCCTTGAGAAATACCTAAATAAGAGAAATAAACTAAATATTCAATGAATGCACTTGTTTATTTAAAGCCTAGTTTTTTTAGTACTACCACATTTTTTACTAACAGGTTCAATGCCTCATGGCATGTGCACATGTAGCTTTTTACTGTCTTAATAAAAATTTGTGATATTTCCGTTAGAAAAAATTAGAACGAACTTTTTTTTGATAAACTTCATTCAGAGGAAATATTTTGTGGATGTACGAATGAATGAAGTTTTACTATTTGTTTCTTTGTGTATCTTAATGTCTTGGTTTCATCTATTTCAACTATTTCATCTCATTACATAAATTTTGAGGTATAAAATGGGCCTCCTAAGGAATATTATAAAATAATAGTCGAAATAATAAATAAGAGTAGATTACATCATCAAATTTTAGAGGCAAAAAAGAAAAAAATACTATTCATCTCATATTTTCAACTTATCTACCAACGGTTTTACTCAAATTTTGAGTGGGAGCACTTGTTGGATGCATAATTTATCTCCTCATCCAAGGAGTACCCATGTTACATACTTTTGATGGACCTTGCTACAAGAAAAATGAGAAATACATGAAAATATGTGATTGCAATCACACTTTTTCATGTATTTCTCATTTCTCATGTAGCAAGGTCCATCAAACGTATGCAACATGGGCAATCCTTTGATGATGAATTAAATTCCTCATCAAATGAGTACTCCTAATCTAAATTTGAGTAATGCCATAGGGAGTTTAACACCCTCCTCCCACATTTACCCAAGCTAACTAGTCCACTGGGGTAACCATGAGATGAAGAGTTATTATGATGTGATTCAACTCCCCATATATAGTTAAGGAAGTAGAATTGACATAATAAAACCAAACTAACCTTTCTTAAGAGCTACATAACCTTCCGGAGACAACCAGCCCTTCCAAGTGGCCATCCCCTGAGACAACTTGTCAGTATGTTGAGCCAGACTCACAGTTGTTCACATGACAAGCCATGCATGTGACTGAGACCCTCCAGTTTCTCCCACAACAAGGCATGCATGTGACTATGCCCCATTTGAAGCAGTTCTAAGCCAACAACCCTGGATCATGTGTCACTTTTTCATGACTATATCTCAGGCCTCTTTACAGAGCTTCATGAAACTTCTAGAAATGATAAATAACAATGAATTTGATCCAGACTTATGTAGGAATGCAACAAAATACAAATATACAAATAAATATATGCAACAGATATAAACTTCATTTCATTAATATCAAATAACTAAAATATACTTACATACAAAAATGGAAATAAACTCGCTCGAGCGATGGTAACTTATCTATGAGAAGAGATGTGGCAGAAGCATGCCTCTAAATTATGTTACAATGAGGCTCAAAGTCGTATTTATTATTGAGAAACAATGGAAAACCCTAAACATAAAAGAACCTAACCCTAGGAGATGAAGTGCCAAACTGTGGACCCCGTTTGGGTAAATTGATACATCAATTTCCTAGGGTCATAACTTTTGCATATGATCTTTGTTTGATTACCATAATACCTCATTTCAAAGATCTCGAAGAGGGGGCTAAAAAAAATTATTATACCATTTTGGGACTTTTTTATTCTCCTTGTTTTCCCTAATAACGTCTTTTAGTCCCTCAAAATGACTCTAGAAGTTTAGGACCTGAAAAACTGCCAAAATAGTAATTTGTGCTACAATTAAGGAAATTGAAAAGAAACGAAGGTGGGGGTCCAAGTGGAATAGGCATGTGGCCACCAATATCCACCTAGATCAGTGCTGCCCCCAAGGAAGAATGGTCTCCATTGCGTTGAGTGGCTCCATGAGATGGGTAAACTTCTATCGAAATTGGTCCCTGGTGAGCCACTTGCCTTGCTGCAGGAGTTGGCCAACTTTGACAACCCGATATATTTGGATCTTCTACTGGTGATTTTTCCTAATCTGCGTGTCCATGATCCGATCATTTGTGACTTGTTCCATTCTATATTGGTTTACTCTATTGGTGTGAACTATTCTGCAATGTGTGATGTGTCCAGTAATGGTGGAAAGTATGGTCGAAGGAGGTCCACATTGAACACTGGGTGCAAGCCAAGGAATGGTGTAATGCTGAGCTCGATACCATTGTCCCCTACAATATTAGTGATGGTGTAAGGCCCATAAAAGAGTAGGTGAAGCTTGTGATGGGGCCCAATGAGGTGGTCCTTCTGCAAACGTAACCAAACTTTGTTGCCCACCTGGAACTTGTGTGGCACCTGATGTTGATCATGTCACTACTTGTACGTAGCATGGGCTTTATCCAATATGTCATGGACCTACTGGAAGATGTGCTAAATGCACTCAATGAAGTTATTAGCCCTATTAGCTTTGGACTGGACATGAGCTTAATCTACCTGAGTAGTTTCAAATGGTATGGCCACATTAATGAGACATAGTGGATGGAATCCCAACCCCACCTGAAAGAGGCTATGGCTAGTTGAGTTATGGAGAGGTTTGTTGTAGCTTTCTTGGACATGGGGGAGGCTTTCATCCCGTCTGCATGGATCCTTCAAGTTGTACATACACAAAATGTGTACGATCATCCTATTGATGACCTATATTTGGCCATTAGTTATGGGGTGGAAATCCATGGACTTAGTGAGCTTGGTATCGAACATCGACCAAAGACTTGACCAAAATTTATTTAAGAACCTGATGTCCTGATATGAGATAATGGACTGTGGGATCCCAAAATGTACCCAGACTTGTCTAGAGAAGAGCTTAGTAGTGGCTTCTATTGTGATACTCTTGTTGCAAGTCGCTAGAATGGACATCTTAGAGAATCTCTCGATGACCATGAAAACACAGTCGTTTCCATGCTTAGTAGAAGGAAGGCCTGACATGTAATACATGGAGATGGATTCGCAAGTTCAACTAGGAGAAGGTAGAGGAGTATACAAGCATTTCTTCTTGATGTCCATTTTGGCAATGAGGCAGGTAGTGCAGGATATGATGTACTTCTCAACATCCCGTTGAAGGTTCAACCAATAAAAATAATTTTGTAGCACTACCACTTTTTTCTCTACCCCGAAATGTCCAATGACCCAACTATAGTGCACCTCCCAAATCAACTTGGCATGCTCGCTTGAAGGAACACATAGGTGTCCCAGGTGGTATAATAGTGCATCTCGGAGGTGAAAATTTGGAACTTTCTTGCCTTCTAGGAGCATCTGGTATGTGTTTCAAAATTTTGGATCAAACTTGTAAAGATGCGGCCACCCCGTAGTATTGTGCCTACAAGAGTTTAGCACAGTGGTCAGCGCCATGACTGGTGGTTGTCTAAGAAAATCTGCAACGTTGTTGGTGTTTCCCTTCTTGTTCTTAGTGTTCAAATGGAATTGTTGCAAGTATGTGGACCATTTCTAATGGTGATCATTCTTTGTTAGTGTAAAATTTCTTTGAGGGTGTACCAAAAACACTTCACTTAAGTCACCAGGTGACAAGTGACCCTGACAACAATTTATGGTTCCTTACGCTTCAGATCTATGATAAAACTTGGAAAACCTACAAAAAAAAACATCTAATCCAAAACATATAATATTATATATATATATATATATATATATAATATATAATATTATATATTATATATTATATATATATATTAATATATATATATATAATATATATATATATAAATTATATATATATATATAATATATATTATATATATATAATATATCCAATGCAATAACCCAAATGGAAAGACTTTAAAATTAGTAAATATTTTATTGATAACACCTGGTGAAGGAGATCTAGAAAAAGGGTCTGCAAATCCCTGCCCCCCATGGGATGGGTCCTTTGATTTCCTTGATGCTTTTATAATCGATTGTCTATCCCAATGTGTAAAAAACCCAAAACAATGTGGAGAACTCAAATGGGAGCTCAAGTGAAAAAAGAGGATAATGGTGACGATGATAATGATCATGGTGAAGAATAAATGGAAAATCCTTCTATTTATAACAAAGCACTGAGTTAATATAAAAAATGGAGAATAATAAAATAATATTGACCAATTCAAGATCTAACTGTTAGGAATACTTTATTATATTTTTGGAGGGAAAAGATAGTCAAAATTGTCAAATATATTTTTTGGAAATAATTAACAAATAAAATGATTTATTAATTATTTCACAAGGATTAAAAATGGTGTGAAATTGAAATAATTATTAAATAGTGATTTAACAATTATTCCAATAATGGAAATAAGAAATAATAAATAAATAGTGATATATTTAATTATTCTTGGGTGATTTAGTCAAATGTGACAAGGAATGTTTATCAAACAACGATTTAATAATTATTCCTAGAGAAAATTAAACAAATAATGATTTATTCAATTATTCTCATGTGGTTTTTTTTTTTTAATTAGAAAATAATTTAGTATAAATGGTTTACTAAATTATTTACCATGATGGAAGTTATTTTACTATGGTAAAATTAATAGTAAATGGTGTATTTCAATCCACCTAGTTAGAAATGGCTAGGTGATCATTTTTTGGTGATAACGGATTGCCCCCAATGTATGAGTGTTAGGATAAATCATATGACTGAAATACATTGTAGGTTACACTTCCACCAGACACCAAAGGGGAGAGAGAGAGAGAGAGAGAGAGAGAGAGAGAGAGATGAAGCAAAGCAAGGGAAGACAAAAAATGGAGGGGGCGATACCTACTAAACTGATAGAAGTCTCCTTTTATGTTGAAGTACATATCTCAAATGAAGAAGTGGAGGAATACCTATACCCGTCTAGATAACTACGTAAAAAGAATAATGGTTAGCCCAACAATGTGGGACTGAGCTACAAAGTACATGGTACATGATATGCTGCATTAATAGGCTAGAAAATAATACAATGGATCACATATACATAATGTTCCTGGAAATACATAGGCCAAGACTGGATATATTAACATCTTAGTAAATGAGGCATAATTCCCCTCTAGATGACATGGTGAGGGAGGAATCCCAACCAAGGAATCCCTGGTAAATAGGAAAGGGCTATGAATATCTAAATGGATTGTCTAAAGGAGACATGCATGATGTGGGTGATGTAAGCAACGAAAACCAAACCCATCATATCTGTTGAACTGCATATGATGTTGGATCAACATCTGCGGACATCTGGGCATATGGGGGGCTACCTAAAGGACCACCCCCTCATGATGTCTGATACATCTCACACATACTTGGGAATCATTTGGATCATTGAACCATCAAGTGTGATTCTCAATTGTGAAAAAAGGAGATGGCATCGATCACGTGAGAAAAAACCAAGTCAAAGGGAAATGATGATTCCATTTGTTTGATCTGAGGAACTGAACAAAGATGAAAGACAGAACTAAGGTACACCATCCTCTAGACCACTCTTCTAGAATAAATGTGTTGAAGTAAAAAAAAAAGGCCTTCCAAAGTTAAGGCAATAAGGAATCCTTAACAAGTGCATGAGGTATCATAGTAGAGTGACTAATGGATTGAATCCAGGGATGATGATGGAAGGAATTAAGGTGAGTGGTGGATTGACGACTTACCTTGTCAGAGAATGATATGTATGGTTGACTTGGCAGTGGATGAATCTATTCTGGAGGGTATGGTCAATGATTCAAATGGAGGTTTGGAAATGATGGAGCAGTAGAGTTGGAGGTCAACTATGAATATAATGGGATGGATGTGTCACAATGATGTATGGAACATTATAACCAGGCTCAAGGGGATTTGTAACAGACTCCAAAGATGCAAGGGTGACTCATCTCGGATGCTCTGAAGAAGGATGACTTGATGATGTTGCCACATGGGTGAGGCCTGGAGGGGACCATAAAAACATGAGTAAATGATGGTTACTCATGACGAAAATTGACACGTGAGTCAACTAGTGCGAAGGTAAAGTGGTACCAAATTATGGGTGGCTCAAGTGAAGAAATTACATTTTAATAGGTAAAAAAGTGAGACTTCATGGAAAAAATGGCTTCCTAGTGAAATGTCAAATTACCAAAAAAAAAGGGAGACCGATTATAGAAAACGTCGAGCTTTCCAACAGAGCTGATGATTCGTCAAATGGAGCTACGGTTTGGTCGCAAAGGGCAACAGAAAAACTAGGGTTTTTCCTACAAAAGGCCTTTTTTCCTCCAAATGCAATTCATTTGCATAGATTGTTGTGGAGAATTTGGAGAGGAGGAGAAGGCCCTAAATCTTGTGGAGATTTTAATGGACAAACCAACTATTGGAATCAGGATCTACAAGTTGGAGGTAGATGGCCTAACATTACTCATCATTTTTGGTGGATTATAGTTTCATATTATGGCTTTAGTTCACTGTGGGAGACCCCTGCTTGTCCTCACAGTCACAACACACTTTTGGGGGTCTGTTCTACATTCTGGAACATAGGAACTAGGCTAATAAGTGTGTCTAGTGTAGTTTTGAGGATAAAAACTGCATTCAGGCTTAGAGGAAAAGCAGGTTTGGTGGACTGTGGTGAGGTGAAGCTAAGAACTAGACATGCATGCCTTTGACACTGAACTGCAAAAACATAATGTTATTTTGCAGGTATGGAAGAGCTAAAAGTTGTATGGAGAAAATGATATTTGAAGACCCTCCATGTTGAGATTTAGGGAAATCAAGTAGTGAGAGGGAGTTTGGCATGGTATGGCATGCTAAAGTTCTTGTATAACCCTTTGATGAGGGTTGGCGAGTCCTTACTATTGAGGATTGTGAGTTACTAGGACCCAGATCAGGAGGCCTTTGTAGTATAGAGGTGCAAGATGGAGATGACGATACATATATTTTCTGGCAAGACTTCCCGCCTGGGGGTGGTAGGGTAGATACATCCAATGTTGCCTCATGGGAGGAATATTGGTGAGTTTGTTGATCATCACTGTGTATAGGAGGTTCATGCGAAGGGCATGACCATTCACATCAGTGACTTAGAGAGGCTTGAGACACAATCTACAACCACAATAGTGTTGTGGCTATTGAGTATTCATGCATTCCACCACATTAATGGGGGGCAAATGATGTTGGTGGAGAGTCTGTCAGTAGGGACCTACTATGGGTGGGACCAGATGATGTGGTCATCATTGAAACGACAGTTGACACTATGTAAGTGGAGGAGCAATGGTAGTTGTTCTTTTTTGACAATGTTATGCTCACTCTTCTTTGAGAATATCCACACTATCCGACCTCATGTACAAACCCGTGATGGAAGCCCACAGGAGCCTAGGTTGCATCAGTGGGGGTAGCTACTATGACGAGATGGAGGAGAGAGAGTCATACGAGTGTTTCGACCTGAGTTTTTTTCTCATTGGGATGGGATGCCACTCTACATATCTGACTATTCATATATTGAAATGAACTATCAAGGGGATCCTAACTTACCACTTCTGCCGGGACAAGCATGGGGTCCAGATGGTAAGTGAAATTTCTTATATACTTGATGCATTTATATTTTAAGAAATATGTGTATGTGTTATTGATTTATAAACTTTGTGGTATGAAGATATAACACTGGTGAGGCTAATAGGATACATAAGACAAGCCGCAGCACCTGAGGTTGCAGATCAGAGTGGGGCCACATCATAGCATATATCATGTAGTAATGCTCTACTGGAGTATCTCCAACGTAGATTCAACATGCTACTGACCGAGGTGACAGAGCGTGGTTGGCATGAGTTAGAAAATGAATGTACATATGAGTGCACTGGTCTTCCCTCAAAGTGGTGAGGAATCACACGACACATTGCTATGGTTGGTCGGGCAATACCAGACCTACAGGCTAGTGCGATGGAGCCATTGGCTCAGGAGCCTCTAGATGATAGTGATTAGGCATAGGGACATGTGGGTTCCCATTTTTTGTTTTTGATAACATGTGAATGAGAATGTTGGATGTGTTTAGAGTAATGGACTCAAAACACTGTATTATTATACATATTTATGGTTATTCATATTTTGTGATCATTATGGTTCACCATTTGTTTATGGATGTCTTCTGGTATATGCATGTGATAAATGCCAATCTAGAATGTGATTTGTGATGGTATCTACATAGTGATTTTGGTCTCTAGGAACATGATTTAATGTAATGGATTCAAATTCACATTCCAAAAGCTTAAGTCGTAGATATTTTCAAAATAGGACAAGATTATGCACATGATAAACGTTGTTTAATTGCATGGAAAGTAGCAAGGAATCAAGACAAACATGAAGGTGAAGGATGAGGTGATCAAGGGAATCAGCTAATAAACCTATCACAACATCATATTAGGCTTAGTTATTGATGGTAGATCCAATGCATAATCCATTGGAGTGGACTAATGAATTCAAGGGGTGAAAATGGCCCAAGTTACCAAGGCTAAATTCCTAGTGAAGCAAATCGCACAATTGACATAACCAATATAAGGTGTGGATGATGGATCCATATAAAAGGCATAAGGAGACAATTTATAATATGGTGGGTATGCACACTACGTAAATGAAAGAAAAAAGAAAGAGATACACACAGTTCAATGGGAAATGCTATAGGTAAAATTTCTTGAGGTAGAGTGCATTGCGAGGGTTGTGAAGGATTTCTCCTTCTAGACCCTTTAAAAGGCATGCCCCTTTTCCCAAACACTTATGGATGATGTAAGGTCTTAACCATAGTGTTTCAAACTTTCTGTGCTCCAAGCATCATCATATTGGTTAGAAAGAAGAACAAGGTCACCTTCATGGTAGGTACAAGGGTGGACTTTTGGGTCATACTGAGCTTTGGTGCACTTCTTGTTCACTTTGATGGTTTATAATGCAACATGACAGTATTCACTGGTACACTCAATCATGATAAGTTGTTTCTTTAAAGGTTGGGTGTTCTATAGGAGTTCTATGGAAAGGTGGAAGAAGGAAATTTCACACTCAATTGGTAAGACTTCCTCCTCTCAGAAAACAAGGTGGAAAGGATTGAACCCAGTGGAGGTCTTGACAAAATTTATATAGGCCCACAAAGCAGGGAAGAGAATTAAATTCCAGTTGGTCTTGTGTTTGTTCACCATCCACTGAAGCACAATCATAACAATTTTGTTAACAACTTCAGCTTGGTCATTGCATTGCAGGTAATAAGATGAAAAGTATTTGTGTTCAAACCCCAACTAAGAGGATAGCTCATGCCATATATCATCTTCAAAGTGTCGGCCATGGTGAGAGATCAATTGTTTCAGAACCCCAAATTGAGCAATAACATGGTTAAAGGAAAAGAGGGTTGTATTAGTTGTGGTGTTATTAAACGTTGGCATGGCTTCAGCCCATTTGGTGAAATAGTAAATGGCCATGGTAATATACTTGTGATTATTAGCAGATGGGGGTCAACACTCCATAAAGACAATAACCCATTTACAGGAGTGAAAACGATGATGAGATAGAGGGGAGGAGGTGGAGCTTGTGCCTTAGGGGTGTATAACTGGAAGTTCGGCCAGTGTTTGATTGTGTCAATATAATTTCTAAAGAGAGAAGGCCAAACATAACTAGCACACATGATTTTTTGGGTAGTGGCCATCCCATAGAGGTGATCACCACAAGCACCACCATGGAAAGCATTGAGCACTTGCTCAGCTTCAGCATGGGTGAGACAATGATGAAGGATAATGTCGACACTGCGATGATAAATATCATCACTTATGAGGAGATAGTGAGGGTCTTGATGTTGAATATGGGTGGGTTTGCAAATAGGTAAGGATGTCACCATACCAAGCATCATCTGAGGTAATGGAAAACAAATGTTCAACTGGAAGATAATCATTTAATGGTGGATCCAACGCACCAGTGGGAAATTCATAAATGAATTCAGCAAGGGCTAAACCTTTCTTACTCTCAGTGTGACAAGTTTGAGATCAAATTCTTGAAGGATAATGATCCAATGAGTGTAATTTCCGTTAATTATCCATTGAATCAATAAAAAATCCATGGGGTTGGAATTGGTCACAACTTTGGTGGTATGTTTAAGGATATAATGAAGAATTTTTTGAAAAGAGAACCCAACAACCAATGCCAAATTTTCTTCTTGTGAATAGGATATGGGGGGCCATTAAGGTTCTTATTGACATAGTATATGACATGGTCATTTTGGGAAGAATGTTCTTGTATGAGGACCCTAACGACTAAGTAGGTAGACATAGAGATGTACAAGATGAAATAGCTTTCAAAATTAGGTGGATTAATCAAGGGAGTAGAAGTGAGAGCACATTTGAGGGCATCAAAAGACTATTGATCTTATCATCCCAAATAAATGGAATGTTATATTGAAGGAGTCTAAGAAACTCATGTGTTGTGGTGGAATAGTCAGGAACAAACCTACGATGAATGTTAGCTTTGCCTTGGAGGCTTTGTGAATGGTGAAGAGTACGAGGAGCAAGAAGTTAGAGAATGGCTTGAACTTTGATAGGGTGAAGAGCGATACTGTCTTTAGACACAATGAAGCCCAAAATTCAGCCGACAGGAATGTAAAAGGCACACACTTACGACATCAAAGAAAGATGGTATGCAAAGCATGAAGGTGTTGCGACCGAAGTTTGGAATGAGCAGTGAGATTTTCTAGATATGCAAGGATAATATGAGTCGAGTCATGAAAATAGTAGGACATGGCACGCTAAAAAGTGGCCCCATCATTCTTTAAACCAAAAGGCATGACCTTATAAATGAAATTTCCCCACATAGTAGTGAAGGAGATTTTAAGATGGTCGACATAATGGATACATATTTGGTTATATCTGGAGAATCCATCCATAAAGGAGATAACATCATGCCCTGCACACTCATCAATGACCTATTCTATGGAGGTTATGGGAAGTTGTCTTTGGGACAATATTTGTTCCTATCATGAAAGTCTGTATAGACAAAAATGGTGACTTTTTTTTATTAAGAACATGAATAGGATTGGACACCCATGTGGTGTATTCAATGGGATAGATGAAACCAACCTACTTGAGCTTATTGATTTCAACTTTGATAGCTTCACATTTGGAAGGATGGATAGGCCTTTGCTTTTGGCAGATAAGGATGGAATCAGACGAAGTGTTGATGTGATGTTCAACAATGGAGGGATCAAGGTTGGGCATCTTAGATTATGACCAGGTGAAATAATCATGGAATTATTTGAATAAATTGGTGTATGAGTCAATTTATTTTGGGGTGCATTGTGCCTCCAAGATGATATTTTATTTGATCCCTGGTTTATTTGAAATGTTAATTTTGATGGTAGGGGAAATGTTAGCCATATTTCCTTCTTTAAAAGCATCCGGTGTAGGAATCAGATTTCTAAACCAATTGAATTCACCATGAATGAATTATTTTGACTCCAAATCATATTCGTCATGGATTTTCTGCAGAAGAAAGTACACATGATGGTGCATATCATCCCAAGGGTAATCAGGGGTGGTTGTAGCTTCCATGATGTCTTCATCAAAATGGAATATGGGGAGACTGGAGGAAGAGAGACCACATGATGGAGGAGAGCCACCTAAGGCATCTTACTAAGATACAAGGTTCAAAAATGCATCATCAAGGTTGGGAGACATATGACTAGTATATGGAATATCTACTGATGTTGAGACCAAAGTGTTCATCGAAGAAGGTTCAACAAAATCACAATAAGGGACATCAAGGGAGTTCCAACGCATTGATATCATGGATGATGACAAGTAGAGAAAGGTAGCGATACTATCTATCATCTCGACATTAAGGGGAGGGATCACGATGGTAGTTGAGAGACCTCATGTTGCAGTGTAAGAGTGGGACCAAAATCTGCAAGTAGAGGAGAGGTGGAATCACTGCGAGCATCCTCTAATTCTCAAAGCACTTGGAGTGTATCACGAAAATCATCGAGATGGAGGTAACGTGAGAATAATGGCCATAATGATCACACAAAGCATAAGCATGATTCATGCATAATGATATGTTATTCTTATTTGAATCAAGTAAGGTGACATGCACCTCGAGAATGTTAGAATCAACGAAGGTATCAGATACCACATTCTTGATATAAGGGAGTTGAGGGAAATTGTTGGTGGCATGGCCAAAAACATCACACAATGTGCATGGAGGAATAGACTTTAGTGGCTTAGGTGTAGCTGGAGATGTTGGGGGTTCCTTGTATTTGGTTCCCTTTTTTGGGCTTTGCCCCCCTCATAAGATTCTTTCACAGTAGGAGTAGGTTCCTTTTGAGGTTACTGTGAAACAGAAGCAATGGCAGGGGTAGGAACAACATGTTAGATTGGGGTCAAAGTAGTGTAAGGTTTGAGTTGATTAGGGGGAGTGCTTACAAAAGGATAAATTTACTAGACTAGGATCCCTAAGGTAATTTTATGTAAACTAAATGTAGTCATAATAGGTGTAGAATAAAATCTTGAGGGGGCCGGATATAAGAAAGGTATCTAACCAGATGGATAATGACATGGGGGAACTTCTCTGAGATGTTTAAGAATTGGGGGAATGGTTCCACAAGGAAAAGGATTAGGAGAGATACTAGCAGAATGAAATGGTCCTTGAGTAGTACCAAAAGGTTGGGTTGAGTTGGGAACAATAGATTGCAGAGGTGTTGACTGCTATGAAGGCATACCAAACCATTTGTGGGTGGCCTATGATGCTTGGAGCATGAAAAACTTGAATTATCTAGGCTGAGAAGGAGTAGGTGGTGGACCATAATGAGCACCAAGCAAAGTGGAATATTTGTATACCCTATGAGAGACATTTGTGAAGGATGAGACAATCTTATTTTTAGTCACTTTGAGATGTTAGACTAGGGTAAAGTATGAGATTTGGGAACGTAGTATGTGATGATCTTTCCACTGTGGGGAAAGTACATATTTCGGTGAACTAGGGATGTGACAACTAACATAGCATAGGCATATCTATGACCCAAAAGGTTGTTATATTCTAAGGGGGCATTGATGACTTTGATATCAATAGATATAGTGTTGTTGACAATAGTGATAGAATAGTTGTGATATAAGCTAAGAGGTTGCGAGGGATGACCATCCCAAGCACCGAGAGTGATTTTGGATGGCGATAGGTCCATGGAACCAAGTCACTTCCAAACAATAGAAGCCATCACACAAGTGGAGGTGCCTTCGTCTATGATACACCATTGAACAATGGTATTTCTTATGGAGTCTGGTATTTGAAATGCAATAGATCAAGGTTGCATAGGATTTTCTGACTTCTCAACATGAAAGGAAATCATGCAATTGTATTGAGGTTCCACAACACCCAAAGAAGAGAGTAGAGATTTTCGTTGGGATGGGAACATTTGGAGGACTTTCAGCATTGACATGACAGCAGGAGACTCCGCCAAGTCATCTACTATGCTATAGGTATGGGTGACTTCAGAAAAAGTAGCATTTTGATGTAGTGGACCTTTGGGGATATTGGGAATAACCTCTACCTTAGGTGAAGGGATTTGTGAGGTACCATTGGATGATGACTGTCGGGTGGTATAAATGCAAGAATTATATAGACATTTAATTTGTCAATTTAGGTAAGTAAACTTAGAGGCATAGAACAATATATGCTAGAATACGACCTCAGGGATCTGTCAAATAAAAACCAAGATTTTGCAAGAAATTCAAAAGAATCATCATTCAGGGAAAAGGAACAAATCTTTTCAAAATTAAAGTAAACAAACTCTGGGAATCTAATTCTGGGTCCTCTTCTAGGTTGAGTTGACTCCTGCAGTAAGTCTTCCTCACTTTTCCAGGGGACACAGGAATGTAGGCCCGATTCAAAATAAAGTGATTCAAGAAATAAAGAATGTAAAAACCTCTTAAAATATTACTGCTATGCTGAAAAGATGAAAAGCATGAAAATAAACTAGGAACCATAAAGCAACTTCATTCCAACTATTCTAAGGAATTCATTGAATGCTTTAAAAATAATTGAGATGATATATGCACTACTTCTCTAAAGACAATTTAGAATTTAGCTGAAAGGAAAGTGTGCAATAGAAATGAATGAGATAAAGACATTTCTACTATTCACCCTGTTCTTATAAAATCATTAAATGATTCCTTTCCAATATAGAAATATTCCATATGATGTGTACATCATTTAATTAAGATGAAAGGAATATCAATCATAGTTTTTAACCTCAAGACATTTTAAGAATTCTACGAGCACTTTACTTTGCTAATAAAATAAGATTCACAACTTCACCTTATGTTGATCCTGCCATTTGTTTATTAATATTTCAAAAATGGATGCTTTTCTTCAAAGTGAAGGAATTAGTTTCACATTTAAAAAAATGATTTTAAGGAAATTCAAATAGTGTATGCTAAATCAGAATTCTTAATAAGCCATTATATCTTTGTATGCATTAAATGAAACCAGGGTAAGCCTCACACATAATTTATAACAAAATTAAGAGATGCAATGGGGCATTCACCATCGATCCTCTATCTACCTCAGCTCAGCCTTCATAGAAATGCATTCCAAAATAACAACTACATAATTAAACTAAAATGACCAAAATAATGGAAAAGAAATTATCGAATGAAATTAGAAATCGAATGACCAGAGAAGGAAGAAGAAATGCAAAATGAAATTTCAGAACTATATTAAATTACACTCACACCATGCAAAACAAAATGCAATAAAGGAAATCATAAGAAGTCTGGAGCAACAGATTGGTTAGTGGGCCCAACCACCCATCTTGTTGCCCTTGGAACAATTAAATCACAATCTCAAAATATTCAGAAGTAACAAAAATATAATCAAATGCCAGTTTATATTATTGTTGAATCTTGTTACATCATGACTAAACAATGCAGTGTGGGCTCCAATGATCCCCTCCAGGGATCATCCCACTGGGTGCACATGCTCCTCCCTTCCTTTCACATCAAAATCAATCCTCCTCTTCTGCAAAAGATGTGATTTACCAAATACAATGTTGGATCTCCACTACAGTATACAATCTTCATAGTTATAACAATGTTTCCTCCCAGTGATTCAGATCCACAATTACATAGCACAAATCATTTTTAGAATCACAAACTAATCTCAAACCAAAAATAAGGAGACTCGATTACTGAGTGGATTTGAATTGATCTATGGTTTACCAAACAGTAATGTCTCCCAGCTATTCAAAGTGAAAGTTATCAGCCCACATAAATTTAGAATTATGAAACAATTTTGAGCCAAAATAAAGAGATTATAATGATATGTGGTTTGAAACAACTGATGTTGAGTCATGAAGTATTCTCCAGAATAGTCGTAGGAAGAATATGCTGTTAACAACCTTTGGATTCTAGAAATAGTTTGATCTTATTCTGGGACCTTAGCTCCACACATTATCTGAAATACTTGCATGTATCTTGAATCATGTGGAAGTGTTCAAAATTTTTTTTGAACAAAAACCTCTTTCATATTTTCCCATAAATGTGTCAATGTATGAAAGCCCCAAATTAGTGCAAGAATGTTGTTGTAGAACTGAATTGGTGTAGGAATGTTGTAAAATCTAAATTGGTGTAGGAATGTTGTAAAATTTGAATTGGTGCAGGAATTCGATGTGTGGTGCAGGAATAGTGTATGATACAAGAAGATGAATGGAAGACCAAGGCTTGTTGGCTACGAGCAAGTAAATGGTAAGCACGACTTCTCCCAAGGACTATCAAGGTCCATGGCAAGCTATCAAAGCTAGCAGCAAAAATATCTCTTGTACTGTTGGTACTAGAACAACTGGTACAAGAACTGCTACTACAAGAACTGTTAGAACCTACCACAAAAGAGCCTAACATTAATGACATTTTCACATTAAATACTCTTCAAATTAACAAAACAAGAAGAGTTCATAGATCAACAACTGTCAACTCTAAATGCCTCTAAATAATAACTTAATAATTCTTAAAAAGAATAATAATAATTATAGACACTTAATATACACATAAAATTATTCAGTAAAATCATGAAAATATGGACAAAATGGAGGCTCAACACTCCCCACGCTGACCTTCTTGCATGTCCTCATGTAAGCCAAATTATAAAATAATAGAAGAAAGTAGGGGAAACATTTAAAGATCAAACTATGCTCCCCAACAAAAGTGTCAGCAAAAATATTAGCAAGGAAATATTAAGATATCATGGTATGTCATGATTTTTAAAAGCATTCTTCAAGTCTGCAACATAACTATTATAGTTCCAACTAAAACCAGGTTACGACCCTAATGAAGGTATCAAGTGCAGGAATGATAAAAGTGCAATGTAACAAGATCAGGTATAGGAAAGCAATGCTTTGTACCATACATTATGGAAAAAGATTACTGCACCTTTATGATAGACATCACATACCTATTGTCCTGTTTCAAATGAACTCCCTACTTGTCATAACATTCATGAAAAGAAATAAAATGCTTGCTCAAAAGGTGCAATTTCAAGAAGACTACCACAAGATTCCTGCACCTACTATAGCAATCCTATACCTAGGTCATGTAGTGTTTATTTAGAGGAAGCCACAATCAACACACATTGTTGTCCATCAACACCTAGTGAGTAATCATCGCTAAGCAATTAATCACTCTATATACCATAAAGAATTGAGGTGAGCTATGATACCAGAAAAGGGAAATAAAAATAGAACAGTATGCCACCTTCCTAGACCGATCAACAACCTCTTCATTGAACACTCTAAATTTTGTTATCATCTAGATGCATAATTGAATTTCTTCTAAATCTAGTTCAAATAATTACCTCCACTAGGGGTACCACATCATTAAATATTCCTCATTTTTGAAAGATAGAACTCAAAGCATCATGCTCAAATCATCTTAAAACCATTGAATAAAAATAAAACGATGACTTTTAGGGTAAGAGAAAGATAACCGAGTAAATATTAATATGCAATTAACTTTAATACTACATCCATGGCCCTACTTCCCACAGGCATCTATAAGCTCAGCATGGATGTCTTTTAACCCATCGAAATGCATGTGTCCCACTTACTAGATATAGATTTAGAGTTTTCTTATTTAATTTAAAAAATTAGATGAAGGCGACTATCTTGGATTGGTAACCAATTGATGGCAGTTCCACTCACAAGTAACATGGATGAACATGCTGACTCGTGATGAGACCTTCTGTCTTGCAACTTTTCAGCTGAAAGACATTACTCTGGCTTGGTGATCAACATCAATAATGTCATGCATGCTAGGTCTCATGATCATGGTAGGTCGACTCATCACGAGACCTCCTATCCTCCCCTAAATCCTTTTGTAAAATGATTGTAATTAACTTCAAAAGTTAATAATAAGTGGGGAGGCATATCTACTCCTTAAGGGTATGTGGTGGTGTGAAAAGTTTTTAATGACTAATCATTACGGGCTAGTTCCTTTACCCTAAAGACTTATTTAAATAAGATGTTTGAGATAAGGGCTAAAAGAATCTTCAAAATAATGCTAGTGTTCTCATGAATAGCTCATTGTGATCTTTACAAGAGTGGTCCACCATAGGGGGCTCTCCAATAGTACCTTATAAGGGAATCTGAAAATATATATCTTAGATGACAACTCATTAGAGTGGTTAATCATGGTTACTTTTGTAGAATCATGTGGTATTAGAGTGAATCGTACTCAACAATATTTGTCTATTAACAACCAATGTGGATCAAAAGCAATTTTAGTGGCTATGTTTTGGAAGTAAAAACCCTAACAACATTGTTGTAACATCTTTATTCATGGCATTGATTTTATTCTTCTACCCTACTCTACCCTAAGAAGCGGAAGACTCCCTTTTAAGTATAGGAGTACTTCCAATGCATCCATGTGCGCAACAAGAGGATAATCCTACTCATGTTCATATTTGAAAAGCATATTCGAGAAAATATCAAAACATGAGGAACCAACTACATTAACTTATGTGATTCTACAAATTTTTGAATGATAAAGGAGGAGTGGATACTGATAATCATATGAAAACAAGATTCTATGGGATCCATATACTCTTGGTTATATGATTCATGGGAAACATTTGATGCATCATGCAGATCCTCCAATTTTCTTTGTTCATCCTCTAAAGTACAAGCTAGATCAGGTTGGTGTTCTTCAATCTCTGCTTTTGATGTATTCTCCTCATCAAGCATGATCCATTGTTTCTCAGTCTCCCTAGGAAGATCTTCTGGTTCTTCATGATTATATTATTCCAAAGGAGTAGACTGATTTATAATTGATGCCAAGATGTGTTCTTTCTGTGAAGCAGAGACCCCAACTTCTTCTAGAATTTGAGATAGTTCTTTGAATAACATCACACTTCTTGAAATTTTCCTACTAGTTGGAAAGTCTTGTCAGCACCTAGATTGAGAGTGGGGGGTTCGTTTAGCACCTAAAAAACTCAAAAGATCATTTGCAGTAAAAATACAAACCAAGATTATAAAATATGGAAATCACACTTTTGGAAATTAAATAATCTCTATTGTAGAAAAAAAAAAACGTAACACACTTTGCAGTAAAAGAAATTTCTCACAAAAAACTCATTTGTAGAAAATCAAGCATCACACTTTGCAGACATAAAAATTACTCATAAAAACTAAATTGTAGTAAAAGAAACAAATGAGGCATCACACTTTGTAGTAAAGGAAATCACTCATTTGTAGAAAGGAAAACCCAACTTGTGAGCTCTCTGGGAACGTCATCTAGTATGCTTCAGCAAGCAAGGGGAATCTTGTTAATATAGAAATTCAATTGCGAAGGAAAGGGAAATCATGAAAAATAGTTGAGGCCGTATCCTGCAATGCCTCTCCAGCAACGACACCAAAATTTCGGGTGGTATAAATGCAAGATTTACACCAACATTTAATTTGTCAATCCAAGTAAGTAAACTTAGAGGTGTAGCACAATATATGCCAGAATATGACCTTAGGAATCTATCAAATAAAAAACCAAACTTTTGCAAGAAATTCAAAAGAAGGATCATTCAGGAAAAAGGAACAAGACTTTTCAAAAGTAAAGTAAACACACTCTGGGAATCTACTTCAGGTTCCTCTTCTGGGTTGAGTTGACTCCTATAGTAAGTCTTCCTTAGTTGTCCAGGGGACAAGGGAATGTAGGCCCCATTCAAAATAAAGTGATTCAAGAAATAAAGAATGCAAAAACCTCTTAAAATATTACTGCTATGTTGCAAAGATGAAAATCATGAAATTAAACTAGGAATCATAGAGCAACTTCAGTCCAAATATTCTAAGGAATTCATTGAATGCTTTCAAAGTAATTGAGATGATATATGCACTGCTTCTTTAAAGACAATTCAATATTTAGTTATAAGGAAAGTGTGTAATAGAAATGAATAAGATAAATAAATTCCTATTGTTCACCCTTTGCTTCCTTTGCAATATAGAAATATTATATATGATGTGTACATCATTTAATTAAGATGAAAGGAATATAAATCATAGCTTTTAACCTCAAGACATTTTAAGAATTATACAAGCACTTTACTTTGCCAATAAAACAAGATTCACAACTTCACTTTATGTTGATCCTGACATTTGTTTATTAAGATCTTAATAATGGATGTTTTATTTCAAAGTGTAGGAATCAGTTTCACATTTAAAATAATGATTTTAAGGCAATTCAAATGGTATATGCTAAATTAGAATTCTTAATAAGCCATTATATCTTTGTATGCTACAAATGAAACCAGGCTAAGCATCACACTTAATTTATAATGAAAGTAAGAGATGTACTGGGTCATTCACTATTGATCTTATGTCTACCTCAACTCAGCCTTCATAGAAATACATTCCAAAATAACAACTACATCATTAAACTCAAATGACCATAATAATGGAAAAGTGATTCTGGAATAAAATTGGAAATCAAATGACTAGAGTAGGAAGAAGAAATTATAAATGAAATTGCATAATTATATTAAATCACACTCACACCATGTAAAACAAAATTCCGCAAAGGAAATCCTAAGAAGTCTGGGGCAATGGACTAGCTGGTGGACCCAACCACCCAGCTTGTTTCCCTTGTAGAAATTAAATCACAATCTCAAAACATTAAGAAGAAACAAAAATAGAATCGAATGCCAAATTAGATTATTGATGAATCCTGTTACATCATGACTGGAAAATGTAGCACTAGGCTCTAGTGGTCCCCTCCAGGGATCATGCTACTGGGCGCTTAGGCTCCTCCCTTCCCTACACAACAAAATTGATCCTCCTCTTCTATCAAAAATGTGATTTACCAAATACAATGTTGGATATCCACTACATTATACAGTCTTCACATTTATAACAATGTTGCTTCCCAGTGATTTGGATCCATAGTTACATAGTGTAGATAATTTTTAGAATCACAAATTAATATTGAACCAAAAATAAGGAGACTCGATTGCTGAGTGGATTTGAATTGATCTACGGTTTACTAAACAACAATGCCTTCAAGCTATTCGGATTGAAAGTTATCACCCCATATAAATTTAGAATTATGCAACAATTTTGAGCCAAAATAAAGAGATTCAAATTGATCTGTGGTTTGTAACAATTGATGCTGAGTCATGAAGTATTCACTAGAATAGTAGTAGGAAGAATACGTTGTTAACAACCTTTGGCTTCTAGAAATAGTTTGACTGTATTCTTTGACCTTAGCTCCACACATTATCTGGAAGACCTCGGTGTATCTTGAGTCATGTGGAAGTGTTCAAAGAACATTTTGAACAAAAACATCTTTTGTATTTTCCTAGAAATGTGTCAATGTATGAAAGCCCCAGATTGGTGTAGGAATGTTGCTGTAGAACTAAATTGGTGCAGGAATGATGTAAACTATTAATTGGTGTAAGAATGATATAAAATATGAATTGGTGTAGGATTTCGATGTGTTGTGGAGGAATGTTGTATGATACAAGAAGGTGAACGCAGGACCAAGGCTTGTTGGCTATGAGCAAGTAAATGGTAAGCATGACTTCTCCTGGGGAATGTCAAGGTCCATGGCAAGCTATCAAAGCTAACAACATTAATATCTCTTGTATCGCTGGTACAAGAACAACTGGTACAAGAAATGCTAGTACAGGAACTGTTAGCACCTGCCACAAAAGAGCCTAACATTAATGACATTTTCACATTAAATACTCTTCAAATTAATTAAACAAGAAGAGTTCATATATCAACAATTGTCAGCTCCAAATGCCTCCAAATAATAACTTAATAATGCATAAAAGGAATAATAATGATTATAGACACTTAGTAAAGGCATAAAAATATTCAGTAAAATCATGAAAATCCAGACAAAATGGAGGCTGAACAATGACAGAGGCTTAGTGGAAACTTGGGGTTGGGACTTAGTCGCTGACATAGTGGGTGGCTTGTCATATTGCCATGATCGAGTCTGGAGGTTGAATTGTGCAGTGTTGACCTCATTAGAGTTCATCATGAGAATTTGATAACCATGATGACTAGATGGTGGAGCTGGCAGGGATGCTTAACCTTGTGTAGGTTGAGCAGCAAGATATCCTTGGAGAGGAAAATGATTGGTAAGCACTGCTAGTTGAGATGAAGGAGAAGGTGGAGGAGGCGCTATGGTCTACGGTCCTCTCGAAGTATCTTCTTGAGATTCGTATACTTGATGCATCTGAGGTAAAAGGAGACACTCATGATTATAATGGCCATATATGCCAGAAGAGGCATAAGGCTTGTTCATATGAAGACCCTTGTTTTTCTTGGGCTAGCTGCCTTGTTTCTAGGTTGCACGATTAGGCTAGTTTCCTTGAGGTGTATTGCATGGTGGACCTTGGTTACCTTAATTACCTTGATATTGTTGGTTCTAATTACCTTCCTCCTTATTCCTTTTCTCGGGGTTAGGAAAATTGGTTGCACTCTGCTGAGCGTACACTTGAACTTGTGTTGGAGGTTTTTGTTGTGGTAGAGATGGAGCAGACATGGGGGACGAGGGCACTAGTGCTAGAGGGGCTAAAGCACTAGGTGGTGCATGTGGATAATAAAGGGCAATGTTGGGATAAATATATGGAGAAACAAGTGGCCATGACATCTATTGATGTGGATGGGGGTATTCATATGACGGGCTGGGACCTAGATAAGAGTTGTCCTGTGGAAGATTGGGGACGGGATAAATGTAAGAGGAATTGGTCCATCCATGAGGCTGGCCATGAATCATTGGAGGTGAAGCATATGATTGAGGCTGTGAAATGGTTCCAACTATGACATCCACGAAATGAGATTCCCCCAGTGCATTAGCAACACTAGGCCGAGGTAAATTGGGGATGAAAATATAAAAATAATATGACTGGGCATAGATCAAATCAAATTTCAAGACTACTTGGAGTGCATCTTCCTTTGAATGAGGGAAGTGTGATGTGACATCTCTAGAAATGGGGTAAAAGGTGATATTAGGAACCAATGCATATAGACATCATCTTTGAATTCAGGAGCTCTACATATGCTCCTCCTTCTACGCCATTCCAAAACATGGCCGGATAGGCGAGTGGCAAAAGTTTAACAGAAAGAAATCAATAGTTCAATACCAGTGTCATAAGAGAGAGGTGATGGGAAATAGGAAATAAAATATTTCGAAAGAGTTGCAAAAGTGGAATGAGTGGCTTTGGGTTGATAGACATACCACTTAGCAGTAGCTCTAGTAAGAGTGCATTGGAATAGATGAAGACAAATGGAGTCTTCAGTGATAGAATTGGATGAACACCACATATGGAATGAGTGAATATAATTTATGGGATATTCTCCAGGATTACCTTCAAACTTTGGGATATTTGAAGGAATTTTAGTGGGCATGGATGGCGAATTGGGATAATGGAGAAGAGTATTATTAATGAACTAGCTGAAATTAGGGAAGGTCAAACTAGCCATAAATGGAAGCAATGGAGGAGTGACCATACTAGTGGAGGTTCTACTTGTGGGGTTACCTTGGTTGGTACTTGAGTTACCACCTTAGTTTCCTGCACCCATGTTGGTGCCTGACATGGTGATGGTATGGAGTCGAGAAGAGGCAAAATGAAAGGAAGAATTGGAAGAATCAGTAGAATCATAATCATATTAATGACTCGATTAATGGTTGGGAGGATGTACTCTAACTCGACAGGGAGGAGTAATATGTCCTAATGGGAACTGAGGATGAAAGCTTCAAGTTCTCCGTGACAAACACCTAGGGGGCACAATGATGTCAAGACAATGATATTGATGACTCTTGGGACTAAAGGATGATGATAGGAGTAAAAGAGCAACAAACAACAAAAAAATACATAGTGCAGTGGTTCCAAGTGTAAACTAAATATGTTAATGATGTTACTCTAATACAAGAAAATATGTCCTGTCAAATAAAAATACCTCCAGTCTATAGGTGTTTTAAATCCTCAAGCAATCCTAAATCTACTATTTCAAATGGCCTTCCAAAGAACTTCTTAATTGATGAAATCTCATCCCTACGAGAAACGTTGTTTAGAGAAAGGTAGGGTAGAGAACCAACTACTTCCCATAGCCAGTCCTACAAGGTGTTTTCCTAATATTGGTCACTACAATTACCTTGAACCCATGGGGGTGGTTGAGTCTTGAGATTCTTGGTGATCAGCCAACACATGGGATTCCTTGCCACAGGTTGCATAGACCCGACGAGAACTACTCACATGATGACCTAGCATAACCCCCTTTGAATATAGTTTTTTACGCACTTTGGCTATTGAACGTGGAATGGTGAAGGATTTTAAGCTCCCTAATATGTCAACTTTTATGTCCTAATGAAAGTGATTGATGGTGTTATTAGAAGCCTATCCCACCGATCCTACACCTAAACTATAAAGATTTTTTTGCCCTAGTGCCCAAGTGAGATTAATATATGTAGGTTGAGTTATTAAGGTATTGTAGTGTTTCAAGTCTTTGCTTAGCGGTGTTAACCAAGCTCACATTCACTTAGGGTGTGAGTGTGAAAATAATGTGTCAAGTGGATGAGTTAATTGAGCATGCTTTATGATTCCATGTGCTGCTAAATTAAATTTCTAAAATAATGTTGAAAATGAAAAAAAATTAAACAACCAATCAAGCACAAAAAACCCCACCCAAAAAGGCTATCAAGCCGCTAATCAGGAGAGGGAGAAAAGTTACTCAAAGACGCAAAAAATGCCTAAAATACCTAATTCTAGAGGGACTAAAATCGAGAGGCATTAATATGTTGTAAATGGTGTAGAAAAACAACAAAAAGCATAGGTGAAAAATGTTGCAAAGGATAGGAATAAAGCTCCAAAACCTAGGAATCTCAAGGGGATCCTAAGGGGAAAAAGAAAAAACCCAAAATATGAGGGGATAAAAGGTAAAACAAACCTATCAAAAAGTGAAAAAAAGTAATGGATCAGACTTTGAAAAGTAGTGGCTAAAAATGTAGAAACCCTGGACTCCACACTCAACTAATCTCTTCCTAACAATGTGGAGGTGTACTCTAAACCCTAGGGGATTTTTCCTTCCTCAAAGAGAAAAAATAAGAGAATCTAGGCCTAGGGGAGACTAAAAACGGAGATAAAGTACCCTTCCTTGTCTACACACAATGCTCTCGACAAATATGAAAAAAATTTGGAAAATTTTCAAAATGCATGTACTGACCTGGAATAGTGGAAAACAAAATTTTTGGGCCAAAAAGTGCACTTTGGAATGCAGATTTGGGGCTGAAAAGTGTTTTTTTACACCCGAGAGTCTCAATCTGCTGATCTCACACAAAGTTTTCCATCTCCTGCTTGGTTGGTACCTATGACCTAGGGAAAGAACCAAAAAACCACCAAAATCTGAAAATTTGACAAAAAAGCAAATAATACTATAAATAGAAATTGAGAGGCTAAAAATAGTTATAGAAAACCATAAAATTTATTGAAAATTCAGTCACCCAAGAATTTTGTTATTACACTAGTGGAGTCACCATTTGTTAGTGTGAAAATTCTTGGAAGTTGTACCAAAAAAACTTAACTTATGTCACTACATGACAAGTGACTCTAACAACAATTTGTGGCTTCTTACGCCTTAGATCTGTAATAAAAATTAGAAATATTGTAACAAACAACATATATGATCCAAAAAAACAAACAAAAATATATATATCCAATGTAATAACCCAAATGGAAATACTTTAAAATGAATAAATCTTTTATTGATAACAACTGGTGAAGGAGATATGAAAAAGGGTATACAAATCCCCCTCCGAGGGATGGGTCCTTTGATTTCCTTGATACTTTGGTAATTGATTCTCTCTCTCAATGTGTAAAAATCTCAAAACAATGTGGATACCTCAAATGGGAGCTCAAGTGAAAAAAATGATAATGGTGATGATGATAATGATCATGAAGAAGAATGAATGGAAAACCCTCCGATTTATAACAAAATATTGTATTTATCTCGAAACTGTAGAATAATAAAATAATATCTACCAAATAAATATCTAACCATTGTGAATACTTTATTATATTTTTTGGAGAGGGAAAATATATTCAAAATAGTCAAATATCTTTATTTGGTATTAATTATTTCGTGAGGATTAAGAATGATGTGAAATTGAAATAACTATTAAATAGTGATTTAACAATTATTCCAATAATGGAAATAAATAATGATTTATTTAATTATTCCTAAGAGATTTAGTCAAATGTGACAAGGCGTAATTATCAAACAATGATTTAATAATTATTCCTAGAGAAAATTAAATAAATAATGATTTATTCAAGTATTCTCATGGGTTTTTTTAAATGAGAAAATAATTTAATAAAAATGGTTTACTAAATTTTTTCCAATGGTGAAACTGATTTTACTATTGCAAAATTAATCATAAATGGTGTATTTGGATCCACCTAGTTAGAAATGGCTAGGTGATTATTTTTTGGTGATAAAAATTCTGCAACTTCCCTTGTGTTTGTATGAAGTGCAGGGGTCATTGGTCTGTGTGGATGACCGTTTTCTTCCTCGGAATGTAATGCTTCCATTTTCGGTAGGCTTGCATAATGGAATACATCTTTTTGTCATATGTGGGATACTTTCAGACTATGTCTAAGAATGTATCACTGTGATATGCCACTGTATGTCCCTACTGAGTAAGAACTGCACCAATAACATAGTCACTGGCATCTGTCTAGATCTCAAATGGTTGTTGCAGGTTTGGTAATGTGAGCACTAGTGTAGAGTAGAGGCAATCCTTCAACTCAGAAAATGCCTTCTGTTTGGATTTAGACCAAAAGAAATTTTCTTTCCCTCCTCCCTTGGTGACTTGACTTAAAGGCCAAGTTATATGAGAGAACCCCAACACGAACCTATGGTAGAAGTTGGCAAGACCTAGAAAACTGCAGAGCTCTGTTAGCGTGGTTGGGCCTGAATGACTTGCGTCTTGGTTGGGTCGACAATCACACCTCGCTCACCAATGATGTACCCTAGATATTGAACCTGGGTCATACCAAAATTGAATTTCTTCAAATTGAAACACAACGTGTGTTGTTACAGGGCTTGGAGGAGCTGTCGAATATGGTGGAGGTGTTCTTCACAACTCTGGTTGAGGATCAAAATGTCATGCAAATGAAACCCATGAATGAGTTGGTGAAGGGTCACAATATGTCATCCATCAGCCTCATGAAGGTTGCATGGGCATTTGTCAACTCGAAAGGCATGACCAACCATTCAAAAATGCCCTCCTTAGATTTGAAGGTATTCTTCCACACATCGGAGTGTTCGATCGATGCCTGGCAATAACCAAAATTCATGTCAATATTTCTAAAAAATTTCCCCCCCTTGAGCTAGTCCACAAGGTCATCAATCCATGGGATTGGATACCTATTATGGGCAGTGATCTTGTTCAGCGTGTGATAGTCAATACATAGTCTTTAGGTCCCGTCCTTCTATTTTACCAACACCATTAGGCTCCCATAGGGTGATGAACTTGTCTTGATTTTCCCTTTGTGAAACTACTACTATATCTACCTCTTGATTTCATTGTTCTCCAAAACATAGATTTGATAAATCAGTCCATTGGGTAGCGACGCCTTTGGGGTCATATCAATGGAGTGCTTGACCGAATAGTGTAGAGATAACCCTGTGGGTGAGGTGAAGATGTCCATACACTCATCTACAACCTTGTCCATATGTTGTTGCCATGTAGAGGAGCCCTATATGGAGGTTGTGGCCACAATATTATTCTTTCCCTAAGGGATAATCATAAGGAAAACAAATTTCCCAGTCTGGGAAACAATCTTACTAAATTGCTTCATAGTGATCAAAGAAACGATAGTAAGTGGTGTTACATCTAGTATCCTATACAACTTATTACCTAAATTAATAATAATAATGCAAGGAATAGATTCATACACAGTGTTAAGGTCCTATAATAATAGGATTCATAATTTTGAATTGGCTATGGTTAGTCTTGTAATATAGTACATACTTTTTCTTTTAGCAAAATGTTTTCCAATATTAAAAATAAAAAATTTAAAGAGGGTAAGTCCTAAAAGAATAATCAAAGGACTAAAAGAAAGAAAAAGATATTCAAAATATAAAAAATATGAACCCTAAAAGAGAGATAATAATAGATCATGAAAGTGTGCAAATTCAAAAGCCACTCTTTTTACTTTAATTTGTAAAATAAAATTGTGTGCAGTTTGTCAAAAACTGCCACAATCTTGATTCATTAATGCTTTAAATTTCATGTTAATAGATAGAAAATAAAGATCTAGCCAAAATGTTTAATCTTGGTAGATCAGTAGTTAGGTAGAGAATAATAATGAGCTCATCAGTTTAATCTGAGCCATTAGAAGTTATAAGGCTAGAATTAGATAGTTTACTTATCAAAGAAAAATAAATAAAGTAACCCAATGAATGAAGAGAAAATGCTAGGGTAAATAAAGGGTAGGTAGAAGAAGTTTTGCAAGTGCACAAGGTTGCTAAGTCAAAAGTACCTTCATCATGCTTAATCCTATGTTTCATGTGTAGGAGGAATTGTCAAAGAGAAAGGACATTCACTAAAGCTTATTTACTTATTTCCCCTCATTTCAGTAGACCCCCACATACTTAGTTTATTAATTTGCCCTCACTATCCCTTCATTACTTTTCACCCTAATATTGTCCCCTTCTTGATTCCAAAGCACCCCTTCCCTCTTCATTTCCCCTTGTAAAAACCCTTTCCCTTCATTTTGACCTTTTTTCCCTTTGTTTCACACATTTCCTTAGACATTACCCCTTAAAAATCATTCCCTCTTCCCAAAACCTCTTTCCTAGTGTGAAAACCATTCCCATCACAAATAATACATTCCCCCCTTATTAATTTCCATTTTTTCTCTTAAAAACCCACTAAACCCTTTATCTTGAGTTATTTCATAAAGTCCCACTTTATATATTTAAACCCCCACTATAATTTCCTGGCCCTCACTAAACCTTAGAGAGTATTAAAGCTACCGTATTATTTAACCCTAGGCCCCGCCAACCACATCCCAACTCCATCCGTGCAACTTCGTTGTGCGATAGCCCTCCGATATCCCACTTCCAGATCCAACGGTGCATATCCATATCACGCAGTTTCATCATATGACAGTTAAAGGTCCAAAAGCATGTGAGATTTGCGGTTTTGGCCAAGCATTGTTTCACTAGGTGGCGACACCAGGTTATATTGCATGCTTGCGAAAAATACCGCCATCCACCCAAAAACAGTGTGATATGGCATAAAACCACCTCCCTACATAAAATAAAGTTGCCCCTCTTCATTTACCAAATCTCATGCCAAAATGTAACTGTTGTTGGTTAAAAAGCCGAAAAAGTCCCCTTTCACTCTTTTCACTCATTTTCGCTACAAAAAACCCTCGTTAACCAATTATGAAACATTGAACCTATACGCAACCATTTTAACCACCTTTTGCAACCAAAAGATACTGCAAACACCAAATTGAAGCAGCAAATAGATAATTCAAGACTTAGAAACCTTTGCTGCTGCCACAGAACCCTGTTTATGCACCAAATTGTCATTTTCCAGGTATTCTTGAAAGAACCAAAATGACCCTGTAACTTAAGCCATGCACAATAATTATCAAAAGGTTAATTAATTAAATTAATTAAAAAACCTTGCTAGATTTAAGAAATCCTTATTGTGCATCCAAAAGCCCTTTTCTACAGACTATAATTACCCTCCCCACTGTTTTAGAGCTTCTAACCTTAGCCCTAAAGCCAGAAAAAATGTAATTTAGTTGAATAAACCAAATTATGAATTACCAAAGCACTCTGGATGTAAGACCCCTGTAAAACCCTCACCTAGATATTGACCACCTCCCATTGGTTGACAAAGATTTTCAAATTAAAAACATTGTTTCCCCTAGCCATCTACTAAAACTCCATTGCTAGAGTAAATATAAAATCCTGAACCAGAATAATGACATTCACCTATGGGAATCAAATTTGCCCAAATACTTGTTCCAACAGGTACACCTATTCCCAGAAATCGTCCACTTCTGCCAAGCTTGCTATGTCCCAAGTCAAAGAGGCTGGTGAAGTAATTCAAAGAGTTAAGTCTGAACTTAGAAATATGCTAGAAGAAGCCTCAAGAATAATCCAATTCCTTAACTCAAAGAATAAATATGAATTGAAGGAGCTTGACATAGCTGACAGCGTTGGCACTATACTAGAGGTGAATAAAGTAATTACCAAGAGGAACTTGATGATGCAGCTTGAGGACAAATGACAAACCATGGAGCCAACTATAGGTAGGTTCATGGTAAAATTTGATTCTTTGAGGCAAAAAGGTCTTCCAAATCCATTGGTAATAAATGACAGGTTAATGCCACATGAAGACTATAACAACAAAATTAGAGAAGTGGCAAGGGAGCAAGCCAATATTTCCTCTATGAAAAGGATGCATACAGGAAAGGTTCTGTACCAGAAATTTGAGAACCTCTTTTACATCCAGCATGAGGTAAAACATTGTTTTTTAAACAAGCCCACCTTTGCAAAATACACAGAAGCTGACGAAGTATACAAAAGAATGGTAAATATTAAATTACCAGATATAGATACTTAGTAAAAATTAAATGATTTACTGTGAAAATACAAGGTAAATAGTGGATACAGAGCAGCGAAAGAAAAGCATCAGGTCAGCTAAGTCAAAGAGTATCAGATGAAAGAGTATCAGTCAAAAGGCAAAGTAAAAGAATAGTTAGCATGGAAGAAAACAACAAATGAGAAAAGGCAGCAAAAGATCTAACAAAAAATCCAAATAAGCATCAACATCTTGTAGTAATTACATATCTGTCTCTATCTTCTTGCATGAAGATACTTCTTTTTCCTTAAATAAATCCCAAAAAATAGTTTAGGATATTTTGTTACTATTTTTGTATAAATACTTCGTAATTTGAAGTATAGAGTGCGGATTTCTTAACATTTCTATAGTTGTATTCATTTGAAACCTAAGGGTTCGTTGTACCATTATTTCATGTTAGCAGACTGGACTAAGTAATAAAGGAATTACATTATAGGATTCATGTGTTGGGCTACTTTAGTGAAGTATTTTCTGTTTGTCAAAATTTTATCTATTTAAGTGTTTGACATACTTACATGTTATCTAAATTGAATGAAATAACTAGAATATTATTATAGAATTTGTTTAAGTACACTCTGTCCTGAACAATTATTCATTTTAATGTTTTTTTCTGATATTTAGAGTAGGGAATCCTTCATTTCTCCCTAGTTTCGATTGACCTCTATCATTTCCCTCATTATCCAATTTGAGGAATCCTTAACTACTCCTTGACGCCGATTGAAAACCACTTCACCATCCAGCCTAAAATATCTGAATTTACTCAACTACCTTGCCCTGTAAACACTATCTTTAAAACTTGATTCAATCCTATTTTCTTGACACTTGACCCCATAGCCCAATGGTAAAGGACATCCCTCTAACCATATAAGTCAGTGATTCCACCACCAAATCAAAATCAAAACCCAATCAATAGCTTAAATATCTAGCCTAAAATTAGTTAGCTCAACAAAGTTAAATCATAAAGAGAGAGCACTCTCTGAGCATTAAGAAGGCTAGATCCTGATCTTAAAAGTATGTTTGTGATTACCTCTAATATTTCTTTTGACACAAGATAACAACTCTAGGGAAATTTTAGAGTGATAATACACAGTATGTCGCTTCCACAAGTATGGTTGGCCTAATAAAACATCACAAACTTCAAGAGGAACAACATCACACAACACTTCATCTCTAAAGGGCTTGATGCTATAGGAAAGGTGGTACTATTGGCTTACAAGGAGATCTCGCCCTTGATGAAGAAACCCGATGGTGTACATCTGTGGGTGTGTTTTGGTTGGTAGGCCCAACCGCTTCACGACCTCTACCAAAATGAGGTTCTTTTGGCTCCAATTATCGATAATGAACTGCAATGGAGAAGCCTTCACCCATGTCTATGAGTGGAAGATATGATCCCCCTCCTTTGTATCTTTACGCTCATACTTTTGGATCTTGGTAGTGGAAACGGTGGTAAAAGGCTCCGCATTGATAATATGATTCCCTTTTTCATTACCCTTGTTAGTTTTTGACTTAGAGTCTAAACATACATCTAATTTAGAAGCCTTTAGCTCGGCCACTAGTGACTACTTGACTCGACACTCACTTGCATTGTGAGTGGGGATCTTATGGAACTCAAACCATTTCCCTGTGTTGTTCTTTGTCTTCGCAGTGTTGTTCTTTGCTTGCAGCTTCAGCGGACTGTCTTGGGTCACCCCGCCTTAGCTTTGTTCTTTATTTTGCAGTTTTGTGGCACCTTTCCCTTAATTTGGATTCACAAATCCGAAACCTCACTTCTTTGGTTTAAATTTTTTATTGATCTTGAGAGCATATCGATAGGCAGTGCCAAGAGAGAATATTCCCATGAACTCCATCTCATCCTACATGTACTTGTGTATACAGACATGGTACTTGAGTACCAAATTCCATTTAGAATCCTTGATACCTACATTTGTGTGAATGGTATGGAAAGAATTTGTGAACTTCGACACATCTTGGTCCCTTCCCTACCACAATGTGGTCAACTTTATGTATTTATCTTCATAGCTCTCGACAGGGTAATATTATTTCTTTATGGTATCTCAGAAAGAATTCCAAGTGGGTGCGGCTGAAAATAGTGAAGATTCCATCTCATCCTTTTGTTCACAGTAGGTTTCCCACTGATTTAGATCTTTTCGGCTACCAGAAATATCCAAGACCTTTTACTTGTGTGATGTTATTATAATTTCATGTGAAAGAACATAAAACAACCACATGTGCATGCAAGAAATGAAAGAAATCATAACAACAACCATCAAATCATGAACACATAACACATTGATAATGGATTTCACCAAGTGTGGATTACGTCTCTGGTTCCAGTGTCAAGAGTGTGGAGTCCACTTCATATAATTGTTGCAAATGATAATGATGTAAATGGCATGTTATTTTTCATAAAAACGACACACACCCTCAAACAGAGTGGCTTGTCTTTCCACAAGACATTCTCCGTACAAGAATTCTCACTCAAAATGAGATTTCCTTCAGCATGACAAGCTAATACAATCTCACAATAATATGGCAACAACCATCCCCTAACATAGTGTTAAACATGGATCTCAAGATTAAGAATTCATCTCAAAAATACAAAAGGACACATAACATAACTACATCATGTACCTCCATGTTCGAAGATGGCTGAAAAATGAATGGCTCAGCTGCTGAAATTGATTGCAACACAGAATTTCTAGCGATGAGTAGTGTAAAATCGATTGTCAACTTGTCCAATTCAGACACCTTCAAATTTTGGGTCTTTAGGAATCTTGAAGATTCCCCAAAGATTCATCTCCACTGGTTGACTAGATATTTTCTACTCAGATGAAAATTCTGATCTTGCCATCATGATCCTTGCAAAATTATGAGAAGGGTGTGTATAAAGTTAGCTACATTGTGACATTAGAAAAATTCTTCCTCCAAGGGAATCCAAAGATTGCTCAAGATTCTCTAAAGATTTTGTGTTGCAGGGAACCTGCCATTTTGTTGCTCAAATGGAAAATCTGACTTCACCATTGCACTTCATGCAAAAATATAATAAAAATGACTATAAACTTGATAACATTCTGTCACAATAAAATTTTACCTCTTAGGGAATCTTTTAAATTCCTCTTTGCATAAAAGAATATTCTTTGTAAAGATTTTGTCCTGAAATCCATGATGACATAGTTCCACCTCAACATCTGTGTCAAGTTTCTAGTCTGCAAATCATGGTTTCGGCCTCCAGTACTCCCTCTCCACTGTCCAGCTCCAATGGAAAGGTACTAGCTAAATATACTTGTTTTATTAGAAGTTCCAATGTGTGGTCCATTGGCAAAACAATGAAATTGCAAATTTGGGAAACTCAGGTCCTTGGGTCAAGCCCATGGGGCTCCACCCCAATATACTTGTTGGCATTATATTTTAAATGGCGTGAATTTATGAATTATGCAGCCATATGTTAAAATTAGAATATGGTGTTGGTTTATATACGTTTTGATATGGTTATATAATAACAACAATCTTAAATAAACATACCATTTTTAAATACATTCGTTGGATTTTCAACCATCTTTTTTCATGACTTTAATATTTTTCATGACTTTTAATATTTATTTTATATGAATTTTCTTATTTTTTGTTTTTATATAGTTATATTAATAACTATATATTAAATGGTTTTTGTTTTATATGAGATATTTTAATATTATAGTTTTTTCGTCTTTTAACAAGAGTAAAGAGGCCAATGAAAGGGTTCTATGTATCAATGGTTGATGGGCTGCCATGTGGGTTCCACTTGCTGACTAGGATGGCATGTGGCACACTATGAGACCTTTTTTCCCTATCTTGTCAAACTTTAAAGAGCCATAAGTTGGTTATACGGACTTGGATTGGAGTGTCGTTTGCACCATTGGAATTAGGGTGAATAGCACTATGATTTTTTCCTAGTTCAAGAGAAATCTAAACACTTTGAATTTTGAATTATTATAAGCCCTCTTTGACCTTTGAGGGTCTCTAGAGCCACCTGGATCACCCACTAGTCCTTACCATGTGGGGTAGCTTTGAGGAGTGAAAAAATAATATTTTCCTGATTGGAAAAGTCATGAACTAAAAAATATCCTTCCAATAGATTTAACCATCTATGTACGACGTCTACATCTATTTTTCCTTCAAATATGAGAATGTCAAAGTTAACTTTTACCTTAAAATGAGTGGCACCTCTAGAGTGGCTACTAGATGAAGATGTGTTGCTTGTGGGTAGATGCCGAAGGATATGGGAAAAATTATCCATCATCACATTCCCTTGTAAATCAAGGGTTTCCTTGAGAGATATTTTTAAAGGATCTCCTTCCCTTTTGTATTTCTTTTCTTCCACCATGGGAGGCCTTCGGGGTTTGCGAGGCTAGTCTTGCAAAGGTTCAACCAGTTCGAGCCCTAACTCCTTATACCTTGACCTCATTGGGGACATGCAAAGAAAGATAGAGAAAGAGCAGACTACTCGGATACCATTGATCTAGAATTATGTAAGAACGCAACAAAATAAAGATATACAGATAAATACAGAGATGTAGAAAATATAAAAATTCATTTCATTAATACCAAAGAAATGAAATATGCTTACATATAGAAATGGAAATAAACTAGCTAGGGCGATGGTAGCTTATCTCTAAGAAGAGATGTTGTGGCTACATGCCTCTGAACTATGCTACAATGAGGCTCAAATGCCTATTTATTATTGTTAAATAATGGAAAACCGTAAGTATCTAAAAGCTTAACTCTAGGAGATGAAACGCCAAAACTGTGGGCCCCGTTTGGGTAAATTGGTACATCAACTTCTCAGGGTCATAACTTTGACATACGCTATATGTTTGGTTATCATAATACCTCGTTTCAAAGATCTAGAAGAGGAGGCCAAAAATAAATTAGAGAACCAATTTAGGACTTTTTTCGGTCTCTCTGTTTTCCCTAAAAACGTCTTTTAGCCCCTCAAAACAACTCCATAAGTTTAGGATCAGAAAAACTACCAAAAATAGTAAGTTGTGCTACAATTAAGGAAATTGAAAAGAAACAATCATAGGAGTCCAAGTGGAATAGGTGGGTGGCCACCAATATCTACTTGGATCAGAATTAAAGCTACTAATGCAAACATTGGTACAAGAACTTAACCTGGCCCCTACTAAACATGATAGGAATTTCATCAAACATATCGCAAACATGTAATCGATAGGTCATAACCACATATCTGAGCATAGGGGTCTCATAATTTTATGAGAATCGTCAAGAAGAATTGATGACTTATCCAAATAGCTACATTATCATCTATTAGGTGATACTTCCACTATCCATTCATTTACAAATCAAAACATGATAAGATCCATAATTAAGATATGTCATAAAACCATGCTTTTAACTAGCATATAGCCAAAATAATAACATTGATAGAACAACCATAAAAACCATATATTAACAAGTAAATTTACACATAAACCATAAGAGGAAAAAATCTTTTATTAACATATGCAAAAACCAACCAAGCCATGGACTTCCATGTACCACCCGACCATGGATTGGATTGAACCAAATCTTTCTTTCAGCCAATCACCCTCATTCCATATTCCAAACATGAATTTGGGACTTACAAGAAAAACTAACCAAGGCTTCCTAAGAATTATCGTATATCCCACCAAGGGATTCTTAGGCCTGAAACCTTGATCTATACAACTAGGCATTACCACAACCACATCGGATCACTAGGCCCAAAACAAGCATCGATGTTGTTATCACAAAAAATTGATCATCTAGCCATAATTTACTAGATAGATTGAAGTACACCATGTAGGGCCAATTTTAACATAGTAAAATCGCTTTCACTATGAGCAATTACTTAATATATCACATTTGTTAAGTCATTTATAATTAAACCCATGAAGAATAATTAAATAAATCACCATTTATTTAATTATCTTCTAGAACTAATTAAATAAACCACCGTTTAATTAATATTCCTTGTCACATTTGACCCAGTTACGAGAAATAAATAGATAAATTATTAATTATCTTATTTTTCTCTAGGAATAATTAATTAATCACTAATTATTCCTTGTCAAGTTTGACTAAATCCCCCAGGAATACTTAAATCAATCATTATGTGCTTATTATTCCTTAACCATATTTCTTGAGATGATATATAAATTATTCATTTATTTATAATTTCTAAATAAAAGTTTAAATACCTTTTCCCTCCAAACCAAATATAATAAAATATTCCAAATGGTTAATTCTAGAATGGGGTTAATAATATTTTATTATTGCTCATTATTCGAGGATAACCTAATATTTTGTTATAAATAGAAGGGTTTTCCATTCATTATGCACTTTTGATTATTTTCATTGTTGCACTCACTATTGTAGCTCTGATTATTATCATTGTCGCACTTCATCTTCTTTTTTATTTGAGTTTTGATTGAGCTCAAACGTTTTGTTTTCTATGTTTTACACATTATAGAGGAGAATGACTGTACAAAAGTTGAAGACATTTGAGGATAGCCAAGAACCCATCCCATAGAGGGGGACTGGTAACATTATGTGATCCCTTCACAGGTGTTTCTTAATAAAATATATTCTTTATATATCTAGTTTCCATTTGATTATTGGAGTTACTTGCACTTATTTTACTATTCCATTTTGTTGTTTAACTATGAATGTGGCATAGATTAGGGCTTTAGCAGATTTTGTTTATATCATTTGCTGCAGATCTACATTGTTCAACAACCATTTTTATTGGTAGGGATCTTTTCATCCACAACCTAAAGTAGTTCCTTTTCGTACACATTCAAGAATAATTCTACCTAACAAGTTGGCGACTCTACTGGGGAATTTCTGATCATCGCTAACAAATTGGTGACTCCACTACGTTTTTAATTCTGATATGAAAACCTGGGTGACCTTCAGTTTTCAACTTAGGGTTTTTATTTTTTAGTCCCTTAATGTTTTTCACTAGCATTCTAACCCTAGATCAGTCAAATTTCTAACTTCCACAAGTTTTCTGGTCATTTCCGCAGGTCACAAGAACCAACCATGACAGAGACGATAATTTTTTTATGAGACTTGCTGACGAAGAATGAAGGAGAATAAATTGCACCTTTCTACCCCAAAAGTGTAGTATGGAGGTCTAGAGGGCACTTTATGTCCCAAAAAATGTGATATCCCCCTAAACAGGTCAGTACTTGTGATTTTAGGGTTTCTGGGATTTTTTTTAGTCTGTTTCTGGTTTTTTCTGAGAGCTGTTTGCTGGGTTGGTTGACCACTATCTTACCTCACTTAGGCCTTGATCTACTTTGTTTTGCTTGTCAAAGTGGAACTTAGCCCTCTAGGTATTCTAGTATGCTTCCACCTTTATAGGAGGAGTTTAGCTGAGTAAGAAGTCTAAGTTTTTGCAGAGCTTTTAGCCATATTATCTAGATTTGTACCTTCATGTTTCAGATCTTCAAACATAGGTTGTTTCCATCCAAATTTTCATCTTAAAACTTCTTTGGTCAGTTGTCTTAGGGTCCCATTTTTTTCATAGGTTTCACACACATACCCCTATATTTTTGCAGCAATTTTCTTGCCTGGATTTCTTTTGTCACTACACCACTTTCTAGCGGCATAGTGCCATTTGATTCCAATTACACTGATGCTTAGTTCTCTTGGAATTTTTTGTGTGGTTTCAGTTGATTTTGCCACCAACCAGCATAGTGTTTGCAAACCCAATTTGGGTGGGGTTTAGAGAGTTGATTTATTTTTCATTTTCTGTTTTTAATTTCAGTTTAGGTAAGCAATGTTTTTATTTTCTCAAACACGATATGGGCTTAATTAATAAACACACTTACACACACAAGCACACCTTAAGTGAAGGGCACTTGTTTTACACCACCAAGCCAAGACTTATCCTAATTAATTTATCTCCCCACATGGAGACAAAAACATCTTGTTAATCTCCCTTCACCATTTCCGTGTCACTTGTGTCTTCCAACCATTGCACCACCAAGGCATTTGTCATCGAGACTCTTAGGCCTTCATCCCCAAGTTCCACTTGGGCATATTACTCCTCCCCATAGGGTTCAAGTTCATAGCCCCCTGAGTCCCCATATTGACTCCTCTTTTGGTCCATATCATTCATCATCTGATGCTGAGCCTCCCTCACCACATATAGTGATCATGTTAGGACCCATTATAGGTGGAGGAAACCAACTTGGTGTTGGCTTCAGCTCTACCCCAGCAGTCACATCTAGCGTAACCATCTCAGTAACCATTCTAGAAACTCCCATGCTACCTTTCATGGCTGGGTTAATCCTCCCATATTTTAGCCAGTTGACTAACAACCCTACATACCACGATGTTGGTTGGCTAGATATGCCGACTAAGCTCCCCTATGACATTCCCAAGTTTGAGGGTAGTTATGGAGAGGACCCCACCAATCATGTCCACTCCTTTCATATGTGGCATTCATCCAACTCCATCACCGATGATTCCATTCTTCTTTGGTTGTTCCAATGCAAGCTCACTAGAGATGCTGAGAAGTGTTATGTTGACCAACCCGCCACCTCTAATTCCACTTTTGTGATGCTTGCTAAAGTGTTCCTTTCATAATTTCAGTTACCTCTCTGATTCAACACTGGTATGGATCTCTTGACTACATTCTATGAGTCCTCTTCCACTCGTCTTTCCAATCATGTTCAGGAATGGTGTAGAAGGAGGGGCATGCGTTGTGCTCCACTCGTCTAAGACTATGTCTACCTTGATTGGTTTCTTAGGACTCTTTTAACACCTATTGCCAAATTTTTTGCATCTCACTTTCCTCAGATAGAAAAAGAGGCTTTCTAGACTGCTCTATAATATGAATTGATTTATGCTCAATCCAATTATGTCTATATCGTTATACCAAACCTCCCCCTTCTCGCTGGTGCCAATGCACTGGGGACATCTCACACCATTGTCGGTATCATTGGAAATATTTCACATTCTTCACCATATACTCAGTAGAGTTATTACTATCCACAAGGGGGCACCAGTTCCTCCAACAATTACTCCCTTCCTGCCAGCAACATGTATTCAGGACAAAGAACCTCTTACGCATTTACCCAACCACATCAGTAGATGTTAGGGCAAGCTAGTGCTCAACCTGTTTACCAAACCATTTCCACTTGACCATCATATACCTATGCAATGCTGATCACTCCAGTCCCTCAGACCTTAGCACCACAGCCTCCCATGCATCCTCAAGCTCAGCAACCATCGCCCCCTCAGGGTCAAGTGTTTGCACAAAAGAGTGTGACCAATCCCCAAACTTCAAAGAAAATTAATAAGGGGAAAGGTAGCAAAGGTAATTGGGGTAACCAAGGTAATCAATCTAATGAACCCCAGGGGAACCAGGCTAACACCAAAAACTAGCAATAGGGTGACAAGTCCAAGCAGAACAAGGCTATTTGTACGAACAAGCCTTATGCATGTTTTGGTGTACATGGGAATTATACTCATGAGTGTCCCCTCTTAACTTAGATGTGCCAAATGTGGGAAGCCCAAGCAGCTTCTATAGGTCAACCGTCCATGCAGAAACCACTCAGAATATTACACCATATCAACTAGCTCTGCTCACAAATCCTTTCCCTCAGGAAGGATTTGTTGCTGCTCAACCTCAATAAGGTCAAGCAACCCACCTTTCCCCACCTTCTGGTCCTGGTGACTACTAGATCTTCATGATGAATTCTGACGAGGTCAATCCCTTTGATATCAACTTACAAACTCATTCATGTCAACATGACAAGCCATTGACTTCGTCCACCACTGAGTCCAAAACGAAAGCATCTACTGAGCCTCTTACGAAACCAAATGGTTCGCTATAGATTCCTCAACCTAAATTTGAGTCAATTCCTAAGATCACCAAGGGACCATATTACACTGTAATGTGGCTTCTAACCGAGTTGCCCATACATACAATATAGTAGATGACTTGGCACAATCACCCGTTGCGGTGTCAATGCTAGAGGTTCTCCAATTGTTCGCATCTCAAAATAAATCTCTACTAACTGCTTTGGACGTAGTAGATCCTTGAGAAGATCATTTGATTGTATTTCCCACTGATACATTAGAACATCCTCGATTACCTCCATTTCTTGCTTTCAGGATACCAATATGAGTTCGTAATGCCATCATCTCCTGATGTATTATTGACAAAGGTCATCCACCTATGTGATATCTGCTTTTTGCATGATTGGGACAGTCACTCCTCCTAGCCTCTTAGCATGTATCATAATTGTCCTGTGACTCTTGCAGGCAAGACTATTCATGTAGACATTAAGGTTATTTATGCCCCTCTATATTACAACGTTCTTTTGGGTTGTAGTTACACTTATGCCATGTAAGTCATCGCGTTTGTGTTTTCCTGTAAGATGTGTTTCCACCATGAAGGTAAGATCGTCATTATCGATCAGTTGACATACTACAAGCCATCATCCTTGACCTCCCTTGAGTCCATTATATCATCGATGTATGACATGAAGTATTTTACACCTCTCACCAGTGTTTCACCCAATGTCTACAAACATTCCTCATTGTTGGGTGCTTTCCTTGGTCCTGTCCCTCCTATCTCTAAGCCTATCTATTCGAGTGTTTGCATGTTACAAGTGATCAGAAGCATTCTGGTACATCTAATCAAAAACCAACTCCTCAACACCCTGCTATTACCATCTCATTCAAGCCATTCGGATCCACCCCCCCAGTACCTCCTCCTTTTGTGGGTGCCTCTCCTTTGTTCCCACCAAGAAATATTCCTCCAAGTCTCGACCATCGAGGAGCTACTTCGCTGGACATTACCCTGCAGGACAGATAACTTTCTTGTTTCCTCCTCTTGGAATATTTTCCATCCCTATCATGGCTTTGTTGATTCTCCCAAATATGACTTTGGAGATCCTAGTGTGGTACATTAATCCCCTAGTGAATAGTCTGCATGGTTAGCACAGACCATATCATGCTTTGACCCTGGTTCAACTGATCCTCACGACCCCTATTACTGCTCCAATTCCGCTGAAACCTCAATAGGAACCCACTCCTACTGTGAAAGCATCTTGACAAGGGGACAAAGCCAAGAAAAAGGAACCTAAAAATAAGGATCCCTAAGCACTTTCCACTCCCAAAGCCCCAAAGCCAAAACCCCCATGTACTTTGTGTGAGATTACTGGGCATGCCACCAATAACTGTCCTAAGCTTCTGCGTCTCAAAACCTTTGGTTCATGAAATGTTCCTTGAGTCAAATATCCCTGAGGTCCAAGTTACCTTACCCAGACTAGCAAAGAAACTCAAAACGTTGCGCACAAATCACCCTTGTTGTTAGGCATGGAATTCCCATAAGGCATGTTTTGGGGCTTAAAGCCCAAGTTTTGACCAAGTCCTTTGTAAAGGCTCCACGATTTTTAGGTGCAGAACGTGAAGTCATAATAGAGTCACAAGGTTGTCTGACCTTGTTTTTGTAATGTAATGTCAGCTTGATAGACCTACCCATGGTCAATGGACCATGGGATTATATAAATAGAACGAGGCTCTAAGTGTAGAAGATATCTAATAGAGGAATAAAATAGAAACATGATGAGTCGAACGGATTGAGTCAAAGTGTAAAGTGTGTCTTGGGTCGTAGAGTAGGAGATAGCTTTGTAGTTGAGTGCACAGAGGCCTAGTAGTCACAGCTGACTGTGCGAACACATGTAGCTGAGTCCGCAGGGTAGGTTGAGTCTATAACTATTGGAAACATAAATAAATAGAAGTTTTATCATATTTCTCTGTATCTTTTCCTGTTTTTTGTATTATTGAGTATGAATTACAAGTTTACTATGTATTTGCTACGCGAACTCATATAAATGTGATGTATAAATAAATATAACATAAGGCATCCATTTACGTGAAGATAACTAATTGGGGTAGGAAGATAAGTAAGATCTTAGGTGTGACTTAGGGACATAGTGCAGAGCACTACTCCATCAGTGCAGAAGCCCCACAACCCCTAGTTAGGGCTACACGAAGGAAACTATATCAAGGTGTGAGGGACAAGGAAGTGTGTGAAGTAGCCTGCACGAAGGGATTAACAATTGGGCCAAATCAAGCTCTCAGACATCTCTAGGGTGTGGAAACCTGGTTCCAACACCCACCCATATTACTTTGGGTGAGACCTCAATCTGCGCTCCATGGACTGTTGCTCAAAGGGCCATTATTATAGGGATTTGTTTAGCTAACTAACTCTGAACCTGGGTCAGGCCCCAACAAGCCAACAAATGGTTCCATTGTTGGGATAGGGATCTGCATAGAGATGTCTAATGTCATATCATTGGAGTACAACAAAGAAAGGAATTGAAGATTGGTTGGATAGGAAGATTGATGCATCCCTAAGGTTGCTACCACCTAAACACCTTATCGGGACTTTAATTTTCCCTTTTAACGGCCCTTTAACACTCCATGCCCACATATATATGTATATCGGAAGTGGTTTATAGGCCTTTAGCATTAGAACCCAAAATCACCCCGATTTACTCCCTTTCTCTATAAAATATAGGCTCTTTACTATATTGGGACTAAAACACGAAAAACACTTAAAAACAACTTTTTCCCTTTTAGATCCGAAACACCCATATTAACTTTCATAACGTTAAAATAACACTTTAACACCTTTTCTAGCAAATATATGTATATTTCTGTAGATCCAGACCCGCCTGATCAAACGACTCAGGATGAATCACAATATCGGTGATTTGCTCTACCTGTTCCCAACTATCGACGCTATTCCTTGGCCCCATGCGATATCACTATCGCTATTGGTAATAAAACTGGCACTTAACAATATATAACCCCCACTTCAAACCCTCCGATGTGATGTTCTTTACAGATCTGATAGGTTATCCAATCAACACTATACTATTTTGGGTTCAGGTAGGTTGCACTATCGGAATTTAGTGATCACAAGTCGGTTCCCTTCCTCCGATGAGATGTGATTTATGTATAGGACCCGATATAACTCAAAAGTAACATTTATATTATTTCAGGTCCATTATAATAATATGCTTAGTGGTTTTGCATCATTTCTCTATGTAAATGAGTTTTCTGCTTACAGTACCCAAATAATATCGAGTTTTCCTTAACCATGGGGATTTCTATAGTAGAGTATAAAAACATAGAGCCAATTCCAAAATCATTTGCATACAGAGAAGGAGCAAGCATTCAAGGCCTCTAAGGGCCGATTATATAATTATGCATGCAACATTGATCTTTCCACAATAAACAATAACAGAGTCCCACCTTAGGCTAGATTATACAAACAAAGACCTATGCCTTAAAAGAAATGCATTCAATTACTCGGTTCCACACTCTAAATCAATTCTTTGTGTATAGACATACATACAAAACTATATTTGGGGTTCTTTACCCTCTTTGGCCCGATTATTCTAATTAGCGGCCTTCTCCTCCTATGCTTCCCGTATGCTTACAAATCTTTCAAATTCCTCTCCCTGTCTCTCCTCTCTAACCCTGAATTATACAAGAGGACACAATTTATACAAATAAATGATTCATGAACCAATTCTGGTTCAGAACCAGAAATCTCTCAATCTGTCCTAAAAAGTCTCTTCAACCCCACTCCTTTCTAAACCAATGCTAAATCAAGCTTTTAAAATTCCTCATATTCTATTCTACCCAAGTAAATCTAACTGTTTGGCCTGATCTCCACACAGCGAGGATCAATCAGCCACATATACGCTTTTCTCATACTGAGTAATAAATAAACACTATCATACATTTAAACAAATAAAATGAATTAAACTATTGTCTTCCAACCCCTTGTTAGTCACAACATGTGACCATGCTATCACATTTCTGACTAGGCCTAAATGCTCCTGCATCAGACTCCTAAAGTTGAAAGTTTTCATGACCTCCTGGTCATGTGTTTCTTCTATTGTCCATTCAGTATCCCAAACTTCACTTTGTAACTGGTCATCACTTCCATCATGCTGCTGATTCAATTCTTTTTCCACTGTCACTTCTGTTCTCCCAGATTTCCAAATCTTAATTTGTTGTTGTCCTCTTTCCTTTCTGATACAATTTCCTCTTGTTAATTTCTCTTCCTTGCTGCCCCTTGATTTCACCTTCCATGATTTCTCAATTGCCTTCTTACCATTTGTCTTTAACTGAACTCCACTAACATCTTCCTACTATACATTTTCCTTTGCCATATAAATTATAAGATTTTTTTCCAAATCTTCCTTACCTCTGCCATTTGCAAACTATTGTTTTTATTCTACAACTTCCCTTCCATTATTGTCAAAGATAATATTTCCCTCTATGTTATCATATTTATCTAATAGATTTTCCAACAAAATTTCAATTCCTTCATATTCAATGAGCATGTCGTTTGTATATGACTCCTCTCTCCTCTATAAAACAGAATTTCCACCACAATTGTCAGATTCAAAATAGCTATGGTTTTTTATCTTCACAGTTGATTCTGCCATCAACTGTTTATATTGTCCTTTTGCAAAATCTATGAAACTGTCATCAACTCTCTTTCCAATACTTTCCTCTACACTATAGAGTATTTCTTGTTCCAACACAAGATTATCATTCAACAATTGAATAGCTAGGATTTCTCGGAGCATATCATTATGAAGTATCTTTTCATCCTCTATAATTATACTATTGTAACAAAATGATGTTATGGTATCTTCTCCTACAACAAAAACAAAATCCTAGTTTTCTAAAGTTTCTTCATGGTTTACAGATTCATTAAAATAATTCACTTTAAAATCACAGAATTCCTGAACTTCTGCATCTGTCAACATCATCATGCATTCCTCCACAGTTTCCATAATATTTTCATTTTGGTTTTCTACTGAAAATACTTCATTCTGGTTATCATCACAAACTTCCATTTGTGATATTCAGCTCCTTTAGTCATGACAAATTCCTTGTCAATACCATCATTTTCAAAATTATTAAATACATGCTCAAAATATCTTTCTATCTCATCCATCTCTTCTAGTAATATCACTTCTTCATCAACATGCATAAGCACATTGTCCAATTGTTGTTCATCACCTGTAAAACCTAAAAAAATACACAACATGTTAGCTTCAAAAATACAAGGCTCTTCATTTGAAGCATCAACGATCAACTCCTCATGCTTCTTTGAGCTATTCTGATAGTTCACTAAGTTATTGAGAAATTCCTTCTCAACATCTTTGACTTCTTCCTCATTAAAGAAATCTTCTGGGATTGCAAATTCTTGACTATGATTGGAAACTTCATCATAAGTTTGTAGAATACCTTCCTGTTCTACACAATCTCTTTCAACACTCAATTTGTCCAAACAAGATAGCAATGCCTCCTCCTCTTCTCTGATAAGACTTTGATCTTTCAAAGATTTCCTTGGCTTAAATTCTTCAGCTAAGTCCTCCATGTCAGTTTTCCTTCTCTTCATTCCAAAAGTCTGTAATGCATTTGTTTCCTTTCCTATTTCCATTTCCCATTGGTCTTCTATCCATGCTAAAATTCCTTCAAATATTATCCAATAAGTTTTCACTAAGAGAAGACACAACCATTCAGCCATACCTTTTAATTTCCTCCACCAATTGAAGTCTTGAAAGTCCTTATGCATCTTTCTTGTTTGTCTTTCCTTCACTCCTTTCACCTTTTCATACACAGGTTCAAATTCCTTAGGCTGCATACTACAATTTTACATTCACAAAAATAATCAAGCCCAAAAATATGAGGTCCTCTTGTTTGTGAGGATGTTGTCAACACATTCCCCTCATTCTGATCTGCATAGATCAGTTCTTCTCTACTATCATCACTGTCTCCTTCCCCAAGGAGAGATCCTTTCTATGGTTCACAAATGTATTCTATTTATTCATTCTAAACTATTCGAAGCATTAATTTCTCAGCAAAAAATTCTGTGACAGGCCCTTTAACTCTTCTTCCAACATAAAATTGTTGTTTCCATTTTTCTCTAATTCGTTTCAGTACCAGCTTCTCCAAATGACTGAGTTTTTCCTTCATCCCAACCAACTCTATGTCCCTTTCTTATTTATCCATTCCTTTGAGTCCAACTACTTCAGCACTCTTTTCCCTCTATCTATGACTTTTCTCTGTACCCCTGTCATAACTATCAATAGTCAATTCCTTTCTTACCTCTAGTGATCTTTCCTTGTTCACTAGTGAGCTTCAACTAGCTTTTTCCATTTCACCTATAACAAGTCTCCTTCATGCCTCACCAAACTTTCCTGAGTTTATCCTTTTGGCACCTATTGGTTCTTTCCTTGAACCTTTCACTAACTAACAATTCTACCCAGCGCTCCTCTTGCTCGAATTGTTATCTCTAATCCACAATCGCAATTGTGGAGTTGCCTCAACAGCTTCTACCCAACCTCAATTGAAAGTTGTTCTCATCTCCTTTTGAATACTCCTTGCTTTAGGCTCTGCATATTCAATTTCTCACTTCCTTCTTCATTCAGTAAATTCATTACTATTGAGTATTGTCACCTTTACTCATCTGAAAAATCTTCTCCCTTGTCTCCTTTACATAGCTCATATGCTATGATGCTGGTACCACTCATTCCACCTTTCAGCAAATCCACTGCTTCCACTGAACTGCACAATCTTATCTCAAGACACATCAAAGTATCTTTCAAACCTGAAATATTTCCTTCAAAGATGTCTTAAAACTAACTCCCATTCCATCAGTCAAAGGACTCACTTGTTCATTATTTAGTTTAGAATTTCCATTTAATAGGACTCCATACAGCCAATAACTATTTCCCATTCTATTTTCATAATGGACTCTTCAGTTTTCAAGGCCATTTAAGATTAGATTTGAAGTTCAATTATACTTACCATTTCATGCTAGACACTACCAATTCCTTCTGATAACCTGTTTGTAAGCAAATCCTGTTTTGCTTCTACGAGTCCCAAAATTCATTCCCTATAGTGGTCCTTCTTTCATCCCTATTAAACTCAATCTCTATTCTTTCAATCATCTATATTATTGCCTTCAACAATACTTTAACAATCCTCAATCATTCTCAGTTTCACAAGATTCTTCAACTATTCAAATGAATTCAATGCTACAGAAAAGCACTCTTATATTCAACTTTAATTTCTAAACCTTTTACCTCAATCAAATCAGTCATGAAATCAACTTTTCTTGAAAGGAAAACACTTCCTCCTTTGATATTTCAATCTGTTGTTATTCTTTAGACGTTCAAATACATCTCTGCAAAATTATCAAATTAAACATTCTTACAGACCTTCCTCAGGCATTCACTGCTTCTCCATTGTGATCTCAGTGTTCTTTGTAGTTTGATCCTCATATTAATTAAACTCACTTTAGGGCAATTATACATATGTTGAAATTAAAATTTAGTTTCCCAAAACAATCTTTTAAGAGCATCAAGCTAGATATGATACCAAAAATGATGCATCCCTAAGGTTGCTGCCACCTCAACACCTTATCGAGACTTAATTTTCCCCTTTAATGCTCCATGCCCAGATATATATGTATACCGAAAGTGGTTTACAGGCCTTTAGCCTTGAAACCCCACATCACCCTGCTTTACTCCCTTTCTCTATAAAATATAGGCTCTTTACTCTATCAGGACCAAAACACAAAAAACACTTAAAATCAATGGTTTACCTTTTGGATTCGAAGTACCCAAATTACCCTTAATAACGTTAAAACAATGATTTAATGCCTTTTCCAACAAATATATGTATATTTTCGCAGATCCAGACCTGCCTGATCGAATGGTTGAGGATGAATTGCAATATCGGTGATTGGATCCACTAGTTCCCAACTATCGGTGCTATTACTCGACCCCATGCGATATCGCTATCGCTATTGGTAATAACAATGGTGCTTAACAATATATAGCGCTCACTTCAAACCCTCTGATGCGATGGCCTTTACGGACCTAATAGGCTATCCAATTGGCATTGTATTATTTCAGGTTCGGGTTGGTTGCGTTATTGGAATTTGGCGATCACAAGCTGGTTCCCTTCCTCTGATGCCACACGATTTATTTATCAGACCTGATATAACTCAAAAGTAACATTTATATTATTTCAAGTCCATTATAATGATCCTCTTAGTGGTTTTGCACCATTTCTCTGTGTAAATGGGTTTTTCACTTGCGAACCCAAATTACACTAAGTGTTCCTTAACCATGAGGATTTCTACAGTAGAGTATAAAAACACAGATTTAATGCCAAAATCATTCACATACAGAGAAGGAGCAAGAATTCAAGGCCTCCACAGGCTGATTATATAATTATGCATGCAACACTGATCTTTCCACAATAAACAATAATAGAGTCCCGCCTTAGGCTAGATTATACAAACAAAGACCTCTACCTTAAAAGAAATAAATCTAACTGTTTGGCCTGATCTCCACATAGGGAGGATCAATCAACCACATATACCCTCTTCTCATACTTCACTATAAATAAACACTCTCATACATTTAAACAAATAAAATTAATTAAACTATTGTCTTCCAACCCCTTGTTAGTCACAACATGTGACCATGCTATCACATTGCTGACTAGGCCTAAATGCTCCTGCATCAAAGATTCACGAGTTCATAGTGTAGGAGAACAGGAATCCATGACTATCAAAGAAGGGTGGTTAGGTTGCTACTTTTACACATAGATCCACAAAATTTTCTTTGCATCTTTCCCTACTGAGCTATATGAGTGGATCATGAAGCTAGTAGATAGCCAAGGAAGGTGTAAGCTCGACAATCCTATTGTGTGGACTCTAGAATTGGTGCGTAGATTGGAAGAATCAGAGGATAATATCGCACGCTATTGATCACTGGCTCAATCAAATTATAGGAGGATTCGTCACTGAGTTCGAGGTAGATACTTCAGTCAACAATAGCCAAGAAGTGTGACACTTTCTCAAAGGACTGCGAGGTAAGTACGTTAAGTCTTTGAACACTTGGATTAGAATGCTACTATGTGAAAAGTGGGTTATGTGAATAAATTGATGTTTGGGGCTACTAAAAGTGGGAGAATCTATAGAAATGAAGGTAGTGCAGAACTAGAAACTAACCCCTTGATTTCACCCCTGTGAGGGTGTTATCGGGAAATCTAGTGCCTATGTAGAGCTGCTAGCCCCACTAAGATGGGTAGCTATCTTAGAAACAAACAAACTAAAGCCAGTTTCATTTTCCTTTATGAGAAGTAGATAGGAGAAGAGTGAAGAATACCAACCTCAATCTTTCGCTTAGTTCCTTGCTTGTTCCTTATCCCCTCTGACAGGTCTTTGCCACTCCTTCCTTGATTACCCCGCTTCAAAGAGCACCTGTAAAGTCAAAGCAGCATAATACCTTCAAAGTACAAATATCTACAATCATAAACAATATAGGACCAGATATATATTGACCACACAAATGCATATATCATCAAACATACAAGAATGTGGAGGAAAACTTGAATAGCTTTATTGATATAAAGATGAGAAGAGAGGATTGCAACCCATTGATTTGACCCAACATCATCCTCCTAGCATGAAAGCCCTTCTTCACCTCATGAAAAGCTTAGATCACCCAACACTATGATGTCCCACCAAGAAACCAACAACACTTCCTTACAAGATACAAAATTCCATCCTCTCGATCTTTGGGATGAGGGATCCATATATAGATGTTTGTAGGGGGGTGAGTCAGCTTCTAGGATTTTGATTAGTATCCTCTCTCTGATAGTTCTTGGTTCCACTTGGAGATTCATGATCTCTTACTCATTCCTGGGCAAATCAGAAAGGCAAGTGTCAAAGGAGAAGTTTCTGGAAGATTCCATGATCATCCACCTTGCAAATTGTCTCTGCCATTTGTCTACTCTCGCCCATCACACCCTACAGAAGGGATTTTTAGTATGCATCGTACTTTTTACATGTGGTAGGTGAGATGCATTGCACCCTTAGCACTGAGCAGTCTGTGTGGTCCATTTTGACCAATTCTGAGCATTTTTTCATGTAGAACTTCTGGGAGATGATGTAATCAGTTGACCTTGTTCCTTTAGGGTATGAAAAAACACTTTTAGGGACTCAAAGGCCCTTGGTTTATGGACATATATGATTGGAGTTGCAATGCCCAAATATGTCTATAACAGTTGCCCCCTAAAGCATGAGGTCATAAATCTTTTGATGTCGGGTGAAATGCTTTATCATGAGGATCCGACGTCTTTCGAACTGGAAGGTGACCTGTAATAAGATATAATACAATACATTATCTTCATAATATTTTCATGATCTAGCTGAGGTGGGTATTCCCATGCTCAGCTTTATAAATTCATTTTCATGTACATAGGACAAACAACCGTCTGTATAGCAGACTGATGACTCTGATAGAGTCATCATCCTTTGATTTGGATGATCATTTGTGCAGCAATGATGTACATTTGATGTCTTTATTTTCTTGAATATATCATAGCCCAAATGGATGAAACTAGATCCGGGGTATTCAAACTCGTTCAGTATTCACCTGAAGTACAAGTCGATCCATGTGAAAAGATGTTTTGGAGTCGAACATGGAAAGACATCGCCTGATTACCAGCCAATGATGTAAGTTGTTAATAGGCGTGAGAGGAATCATCGATAATGATGATGACCCTCAAGGTACGACAGTACAATTCACGTGGTGTGAAAATGGGACTTGGTGTTGAACACCACACAAAATCTTTCGGTCGAAAGCCATTGATGTAAACCTATCACCGGAAGTGAGAAACTTGCCATTGAGGCATGCAAGCTTTAAAGTACTAAAAGGGTTGTTCCTAGGTCGACTTCTTGGATAATGAGCTGTCGTTGACAAGAAGTGACCCATCGTAGGAGGGCCTTAATGAATCCCACATCAACGACATGGAATGGAGAAAATGATTTTGTGAAGGTGAAGATGATCTGATGATACAAGGTTCAGGGTGGCGGTCATGAAAGAATGAAGCGTGAATGTACTGCAACAGATGAGACACAAGCTAGGTTGGTGAATTCTCTAAGCGACTTCTCTTGAACATATCAGCGACACTGAAATGCATTGATAGCGTTAACCCCAAAGATGGATGGTACGATGGAACAATGGTAATATGACTAGTGAATGGAATAACCCAACCCGACTCAATCATGGTGATGGAGTGAAAGTGTCATGTTCAAG